>OY723390.1:6903627-7146127 GCA_963210295.1 Ophion ellenae | reverse complement strand
GAGTGGGGAGAGGAGAGTGCGCGATACAAGTCGTAATCAGTGCTCTGTGAGCAATCTGTTGACACTGATCAACCCACTTTTGATACTTGTAAACAAACGACATCTCGTCAATTTCCGAAAAAGCACTATTATATTTTTATTTTTATTCGCTCCGATTTCTTTCACTTGTATCACTATCACGACTGCCACTAAAGGAGGTTAGGAAATCAGCTTTCGAGATCATTCCTGTAAGCAGCCATGTTGACGCTGCTATTCGACGGGGCGACATGTCGCTACTTTTTTAAGTCGCGGGAAATTCAAAATAGGGTCACGTGACCAGATTTATCGCTGCAAACGAGCGACGAGCGACTGCATGAGGCCGCAGCTTAAGTTTTCGCTATTCGGACCGTTCGCCTTTTCGGCCTGTCGCATTTTAACTGATCGACTTTTTAGCCCTTCGCTTTAATGAATTCGAAATTGTAAACGATCATAATATTGACAATTCGATGATTTGTCGTCTCGAATTGTTTGTGTATTTATACCGGCCGGTCGATATTATATCTCATTATTTTTTTAACATCTTATATTTATTTTCGTTATAAATCACTTTCGAAAAATTTGTATTCACCATTTGGTATTAACTATTTTACAGACTATCGCAAGATTGATCTATCTATATTGGAACGGTTCGTCAATAATGAATTCGAACTTTCGGCCGTTCAGAATATTGATCGTTTAAACTTTTGACCCCCACCCCCAGCGATGCTCATACCTGTCGATTTCGTCACGTCCGTGTGCCTCGCGCTTTGATAGTATTGGTGTTAATTTGTTTTTCAATTTTACGGCTGAACTATTGGAGATAGAGAAAAAACATCATATACACCTACCGGGTAAAATATTCCCCTCTACAACTTTTTTGCGATTTCCTCTTCGTTCTCGAAATAATGCATATTTTTCGGTATTTAGCCCTTTTCTTCACTGTTAATAGTTGAAATTTCTAGAAATTCGAATTCCTCGGGTCGATTAACATAGGAATACGTGTTTCACTAAGCGGTCGCAAAAATTGTCGACTTTGGCCACTTTTGACTGGACTAAAAAACCGGACTTTTTTCTGACATCGTGTGGGTATAGATTGCCCAAGGAAGAAACGACATAGGAAACAAGTCGGGATGCAACGGGTTAAAAGATGTATTTTATGGATCCTACAGCTGTGATCAAGTGGTCCATCGGCATCAAAGGCCTTCGGCTATAGATCCCCTAAAGTTAATAGTTTTTTTTCCCAAGAAAATACGTTCCATTCATCTATGTTTTGGAGGTAAGTTGTGCATACACAACAATCCGAAAACACTAGAATGCTCTTTACAATGAGCTAGTTCAGTCTTCATAATTTCACCTCGACCATGGAGTACCTCTTTTCTGGACAGCAGACCCCTAGAGATTTTCCGATAACGCGCTGGTATATATTGACCGAGGGAAACGAGACAAAAATAACAAGTCGGGATGCATCGAGTCAAAAGATTTATTTTATGGGGTCCTGCAGCTCTGCTCAAATGGTCCATCGGCGCTAAAGACCTTTGACGATAGATCCCTAAAGTTGATAGTTTGTCCAATAAATACGTTCACAACTCTCGGTTAACCGAGTTAACCGGCGTTTAGCCAGCTCAGCGTGGCTCTGATTGGTCCAATCGCCCTTAAACTTCGGTTAACCGAGAGTTGTGGAACCGGGCCTAAGACCTGACTCAAGAGTCGGCAAGATTCGGAGGACACATGCAATCATCTTCGGGATCTTCAGCTCAATGTATGTATTATTTCTGAATTTTAGCATCATGCTAAAAAATGGATTATATAGATTGATGAAAAAAATGGTGTGTATTGTTTGGTTTCAGAATAATGCCGTTGGTGTCAACATTTTAAAAACCCACACACGCGCGTGCCCACACAAACATACACACGCACGCACTCATCACGCTCGCACTCACGCATGCACGCACTCACGCGCGCACACACACACACATACTATTATTGTCAACTTTTATTATTAATAAACGATTATTCTATATTTATTAATTCATAGAATTCTTTTTTCTGTTTCTTCGAGAGTTCCACCTAAATCTCTCTCCGGGACGTAACACAGTCAGCTGTTGCCTTGCTGCCATGTCTCTTTATCGTAGCAAGTGGTGATAAATCCAATACCGGAAGTTCGAATTAAACTTGATATTACATCAAAATTAGGTCAATACGGGTATTTTTTTCTGAGAGCATTGGCTTACTACAAGTGTTAAGTATGTGTTCAATAGCTCGCGTTGTACGATAGTTGATTTTCGCAGAGTGGAGGTCCAGCGCTGGGGTAGGTCTTCGAGAGTGCTGGAGACAGGCGATGGTATTTAAGATTCATGTCATTTGTTGTTTAAAGTCATGATTATTGTTACAATAGATGAGTCGAGGTTGAGCGGAGGCTCGTGGATACTCGCTCCAGAGCAAAGAGGGCAGGTTTGTAGTCCTGCGGACCACAAGCAGTAGCCACAAAGATGGAGTGTGGCTTCCTCCGATTGGAGTCTCTGGTATTCTGCGTTGAGTGGGAGCTTCCCACTCGTTTCCAGAGGACGTCTTTGTAGCTGCGTTCTTTAGAAGTGCGGTTGACTCCTGTGGGGCGTCGAGGAGAGTCTGGGTTCCTCGATGAACTCGTGCCGTTCTCGCCGTCTGGGTGCTCCTGTTCGCTTTTTTAGCCGGCGGACTGGATAGTGTGCCATTCTCGCCGTCTGGGTGCCCCTGTCCGCTTTCTTAGCCGGCGAACTGGACAGTGGTGAGAGCAGCGGTGGGTAGATCGAGTGGTGAGGGGAGTCGTCTCACTCGAGCGTCTCCCGGTGTTAGCAGGCGCCAAGAGGGGCCTGGTCCAGGCGTCCAGGCAGGCAGCGGAGTGGTAGTTCAACCTGCACGAGTTCTAATCTGTAGCGGTGAATCTCTGCGAGGTAGCCGTTCTCTTTTGGAGAATTTGTCCCTGTGGGTTGGATTCACAGATTCTCCGCCGCATATACGGGCTGGGAGTGCAAAGACTCTTGTGCTGCTTGTGTATTTGACGTGATAAAGCTGCTCGTGCATTCAAAAAATATATATCCAAAACTACGAGGTAACTTCGCAATGAAGGAGCTTCGACAATACAGATGACTACGTAAAGTTAAGATAATAATCGAAGATAGAAGATGACTATGTGACTTTATTTTAATAATTTTCCCATTTATTTATCCATGCCTCACCAAAACGCTATTATTTATTGCAACTGTTTTTTACATGTTTGAATGTGGGATTGTTACCATATTATAACGACATCCACTGTTACTTTTAGATGGTAAATGTATATAAAAGAAAGACACAACAAGCATCTTGGATTGAGAGCCTCAAACCCTAGGACCCTGCACATGGGTACCCCAAACCCCACATCATTTTTGGGGCCCTGGCATCCCCCAGTTTGGGTAGTCACGTAAAAATATCGATCGCATTAAGAGGGGGGCTGTCTACAGCAGGTTCGTGCAGGAATAACCATCAGTTATAGTTTGGACGTGACGTAGGGAACATTCTTTGACAGCCTGAGGTTAGCGTAACCCCACACTTTTCGCGATCTTTTTCTCTGTGTTCCATAATTATTTCCATTGTTTTTTGTTATTTATCTTTATAAAATCAGTGTATTATCAACAGAAATGACATTATGAACGTTTTTATACTAGTCTGAATTTTTTATTAGAATAAATCCATGGGGCCGCGGTCGCGAGTACGAAAGGCGGAGGAGGTCCAGAGGATGCTGCAGGCGCACAACAATGAAGAGAAACCGCAGGACAACGACTCGACTGATAGTGAATCAGACCATGAAGAATAACTGGTGGGTTCTGATGAAGATTCTTTAGGAGGACGGGATTCTGCCCGTGGCGGTGCAGACAGCGACGATGACATGATCGCACGAGAAGCAGAGAGAATAAAAATGCGTCGTACATCCCAATCTGCTCTCGGCGGTACTCGGAGTCAATTTCTTTACGGGAAAAACCGATTCAAATACTCAGTCAACCCTCCTGCTTCTCGCTCTCGCACTACATCTGCTCATCCTAGCAGATTGGGTGCCTATCAATTTACTATAAGAACGCCCAAGGCACTTTGATAGGCATATTAATTCAAAAAGTGCCGGTAAATGCCGACGAATGACAAACGTTAAATTTTATGAGCGCACAGAGAATGCATTTCGAGTGCCTGTTAAAATGTCTATGGAAATACTGATGCGAATGCCGGTCAGAATGCCTATGGAAATACTGGTGCGAGTGCCTGTCGAGTCCCGGCGAGAATGCCTACGTTAATGCCTACCGAAATACTCGCTACAATGCCGGTATGTAACGATGTGTTTGCCGTCCCGATGGATTATCATTTTGAGGAGAGGTGGAAACCGTGAAAAGAAATCCCAAATCCAAACGATGCGAAAGTTTGCTGTCGCCTGCGCTGGGAAACGGGTAACGGTACACGGTACCGCAAATTTGTTTTTTTTTTTTAATTTATACATTCCTTTTTCAGTTCCCTAACAATGAAAAGGAAAACTCGAAATATATATATAATATTGACAATTTTGTGTTCGTCATTTTTTAGTACATGTTTGCAGAGTATGGTGTTACAAAACGAGAAAAAAAACGAAAGAGGTCAGAATTGTAACCGGTAATGAAAGTTTTGAATGTTTAATTGCAGAAAAAACAAACTATAAGAAAAGGAACAGCCCATTAAAGGCAAAAAAAATATTCAAAAAGTAACGGCCCATTAAAGGTAAAAAAAATTATAAAAAAAGTAACGGTCCATTAAAGGCAAAAAGAATTGTAAAAGAAGTAGCGGCACATTGAGTACACGGGCTATCGTCGTTAGCGACTTCTTGAAAAAATGTTGTGACAATTTGTTGCGGACCCAACTTATGTCGACCACTTTTTCGCGTCACCGTCCGCACTTTCGTTTTTTAAATGGAGGCCATTTCTTCCATCACCGAGCTCAAACCATTTTCATCGTCTGAAAGAAGAAAGATCGTACGTTATAGATACAATATTGAAATCGATTGATTATTAAGGATGTTTTGCACTTACATTCCCAACCAAAATTTATTTCGTGACGAAGAACTTAAAGTTGTAAGTGGAACTCAATTTTGGTTGGGATGGAACGAGCATACATCTTGGATACTACAACCATTATATTACCATATGAAGTGCTCCTTCTCAGTTGGCTCTTTAATTCTCCAAGTGCCCATGCATTGGGTCTCGCCGGTAGCATGTCCAACTCAATGGATAGCATTTTTGCTCGTTGAAAGCTGCGAATTAAAATTAATTACATATTGATCTACTGTACCACTACCGTATATACTACTATATTACTGTAATTATCTGTAGCTGAATTTTCGTTTTGCTTACCGATACAGTCGCTCGTTGTCTTTTGTAATTGCGAAGAGAATATGGTAGAGTTCCTTCGGCATAACGTATGTCGGTCGAGGCAGAAAAAATGAGTCATGTTTGACGTTTCGGCCCTGATCAGGGTGCTATTCAGAGAATTATTTTCGATTTTATTACCATTTTATTTTAAATTACTTTTTATTACGTCATTTTAAATTACGATTTATTACTTATTTTAGAAGTAATATATTATAACAGTATTTTTTCATTAATATTTAATAATATTTGAATATAATAATTATTAACGGTTGATGATAATTGAAATTAATAAACAAATAAAGTTTCATCTTACCGAAAGAATCATTGAAAATCGTTTTTTAAAGTTATTGAGAAATCTATTTTCTGTACTAGATTTAATAATAATACAAAACAAAATAGACTTCTCAATAGCCTTCAAAAACGATTTGTAATAATTCTTTCGGTAAGATAAAGCTTTATTATTTCATCAATTTCAATTATCATTAACTTAGAAATATTAATAAAAAAATACTGTTATCATAATATATTATTTTGAGAAAATGTAACAAAACTTCTCTGAACAGAACCCTGGTCAAGGCCGAAACGTCAAACATGACTTTTTTCAACTCGACTGATTTCTGGCGTAACAACTTCAACCAAAAACTCGAAAAGTTTGAATTAGTTGCGACGGTTCTCTATACTTACATCGTTGCTGGCGTCGATTATTGACTGCTCGGCAACATTGTCATTCATCTGTACCGGTACACTTATCCTTGTCATATCGGCACTATCACCTACATTTTGCAGCTACATCGAATGAAAAAAAAACAAAATGCATATAATTGTTGTTGTTTCCAAACACAAATAACGGCACTCAAAACATAATTTAACTTACGTTATCGATTTCCATTGCGTACACCATAATTGCCTTGCATGTTTTTTTTTCACTTTCTCGCGCACCTTCATTTCCACCTTTCCCTCTGCCTGAAAATATACCCTGTTATTTATATAATGCACTTATTTTACATTTTAATTCAAAAGAATTCTTCATTATTACTTTGTTTTTACAACTTTAAAAATGAAACGGAAACCCGATGCACTAAAACGTACTATTGTAGCCACGGTTCACACCAAACAATTTATCTCAGTTACCTGAGCATCATGAAATGACTCTTCATCACTCAGCCGTACTTCGTCCTCTTCGGCAGACAGCAGCTCCGGACTGTCCACAGTGGAGAAAATACCAGGAATTATGATGGTACGCGGCGTGTATTTTGTAGCTGGCTTTTTTATCTGACCACCACGACCATTGTCCTCGTTGCCTTCGATTCTCGGTTTTGCCTCTTCCTCGGTTTCTAATTGGGGAAAGAAATTTTAATTGTAGGGTATAAAATGGAAAATTTTAATATATATCTACACTATGCAGGATACGGACTTATATACACACACGGTACATCTTAGCACAAAAATATTTGTTTTTCGATCGAGATTGGTTTTCATTTTAACTTACCTGTTACTTTAAGGACGCGGATATGGAGATAATGATTTTACCGGTCGATCTTACGACGAATTCTCAAAGTTTCTGGCTGGTGAGCGTGATTCTTCATGATTTCGTTTAACATATTACCGGTACAACAAATGTCGTAACGACCGGTATATTTATTATGTAATTTAACTTTTTCACATTTGCACACTATATATTCTTTGTCAGCGATAACCTCGACGAGGCAGTATTTCAGATTCATCGTAAAACGCATGGAGACTAGAGTAAAGGAGCCCGAACGCAATGCTGGCGAAATGGTTGTGAAAGTGATGAATGATCCGCGGATTGTACCCGCCTGGCGGCGCTACCACTGCTGGCTCCGTCCGCGCGGTGATTTCGAATCGCAATTTCGTATATTTCTTCGATCCGCAATTTGTCGTATATTTCTTTCTTATTAGCGCGGTTTATAATACTTAAGAGTAATATTGATATGCTTTTGTTTAAATTATGAAATGATAATATATCAGTAATTTTTTACTTGGAGGTGATCTATACTGTAATTGTTTTATTTGTATACGGTGACACGTACGATTAAAGAGCCATAATGTGAATATTGCATACTGGATTTTCAAGAAAAATATTTTTTCCGTCGCTACAAAAAGAAATAATAAAATGTATAATTTACATCAAGCCTCAAATCAACCAACAAACAAAACTGAATCTAAACCCCAGGCGGGGCAACAACTTAAATATTAGAAAACTGCCTATTCTAGTGACGGAAGGGACATGCGGGGTAAGCGCAATATTTACCCATGGCGAAGTGAAATCAAAAAATAAATCCAATTGAATGTTATAGGTAATACATTATAACGAAATGGGAGCGAGGGGGATTTATATTAAAGGATTTGCATATTTAACCTAAAAAACGTTTTTTTTATCCAAGCACCATGCATTACATTTTTGCTGTATCAAAGGAATCTCTTACAGCATTAAAATTGATGGCAATTATAATTAAATTCGGCGAAGATAGCATGCAATAAAAGAAATACAAACGATTTGGCAAAATGAATCAACATGTAGTTGCACATGCCGATGTCAATATTTGTCAATATTTTCGCCAATTCGCGAATTAATTGCATAAACATAATATTAAGGTTCAGTTCTTACCTTTATTGGATCGTCTTTTTCTGTTTTGATTTTATAAATACTTTTAATACCGAAATATCACTCAACGATGCGTGACAGCGTAAACTGTATGTAACTGACATACATATAATACTCACATATATAGTAACTGACAGTAATACGTCACTGTATGTATGTCACAAACACTGCTAAGCCGGTCCTCACGCACCTATCCTATTCGGTACCAGGCGCTGGTATCGCTTGCGGATATTTTTCGAACTACAAGATCTTTCATCACTTTCGCGATCCACTTTTCGACGATTCCGCCATATGCGTTCGGGCTCCTTTACTCTAGTCTCCATGGTAAAACGAATCTGAAATTCAAAAACCACATTGTTTTATTGCTATACGCAGTACGCACACGCACAATAGTGTATTTATAACCTCTTTGCGTACGAAGATCGAACTCAGCTTTGTATATATCAGCCCCCTGACACTGGGTACTATTCCTATGGCAATAAATTACTCGCGTGTTGTCCGGAATGTTTGATTCCGCGACAGTCCACTTCGTGAAGCAATAACAACATTTTCGGAGTATAGGCCTCCGAAGTAACTTTCGTGGTGGCGCCGCGCAACGGCTGCCGGTGGCAAAACTTGGATTGGCGCATGGCGGTTAAGTCAAACCGGCACAAACACGAAAGAGTACCCCAGGCAGCATAAATGTCCAATTGACGTCGATAAGTTACCGTTGTCAGGTTACCTTTAAGACATGACCGTAAGATAACTATTCGACATCTTTCAAATGACATCTCGTATAATGCTGCCGTAAAGTTATCTTTTTTATGATATCTATCGGCGATGAAAACGGGTGTCTAAAAGGTATCCCAAAATATTATCCAATTGGTGACTTTTTTAAGTTATCAAAAAGTTATGTATTTATTGTTATCTATTGTATTTAGTTCAACGTTATCCAAAGGATATCATAAAGACGTATTACATAAGACGTCTTTTTCATGACATCTTTCAGATATCGGTAATATGCTGTCTTTTAAGATATTTGGTATTGGCGGGAAATAGTAAAAAGTCATCCAAATGTTGTCCTAAAGATCACATCCAACGGATCACTTTTATGATGTGCGAACGTAGCGTGTCATATTTCATTTCACCGGCAAAAAATTGTGTGTAACAACAAGTAGTTGAAAAAATAAAGGTGTTGAAAGACATACACGTGAGTGACTTTTATCCTACTATTCTTTTCGCCTCTGTGAGTACATATATGTGTTTAATGTACTATCTTTTTATTCTAAAAGCGTATGTCTGCTTTTGAGGTTATCCACGGGATCGCTTGGAGCATGGCAACCACCAAAAGACGTGACTGCAACGGAAGAGGCGTCTAATAACGACTGTACCGTTTTTATAATATTAAATTACATTTCACTTATAATGAATTTATCGATGTTTTATTTATAATGACCTAGCCCACTTCGAAACCGACATAACAATATCGTATCAATTTCTTCATGATAAAAATTAACTTATTAACAGTCTAGATTATTGAGCCGTATTAAATATTCCAGACTATTAATAAGTTAATTTTTATAAAGAAATGGATAGGATATTGTTATACATATATATCGCCAATAAATAGATATCTTTTCGATAGTACTCTTCGATACCGTTTAGATGTCGTTTTGTTAACCTCATTCGGATGCCTATTGGACGACTTTTAGATGGCAGTGGTATCTTGGCATTTTTGTGCCTTTAAGAAGATATCTTTAAGATATATCGATTTGATGACTTTGCGCTAACGTACCGACAACCGAAAAGAGTTAACCTTTTGTCGACACATTGATAACCATTAAAAGTTGCCGTATAGTTAACTATCGGACACAAATAAGTTATCTGCCAAGCGGACATAAGTGATACGTTTTGTAATACAAAACGGCGTCTTTTTGGACAACCAAAAAGTTATCCGTATCCGTTTCGCGACATCTTTCGGATGCCAAATAGATAACATTTTGCTACCTGGGGTAGGCTTGAGCAAGCATAATCGATTGTAGATCTCACATTGTGAATGGAATGTGCTTGTAAATAAAATAAAATAGTGTGATGGAACCAATAACGATTACTTGCGGATTTCTATGTATCCTCATGACTTCCTTTCGCCATAAAAGCATATCTATAGGTATGAGACGAAGAGAATGTAATGAAATTGCGTACATTGGCCGCACACAATTTTTTTTCTGCCGTACAACAAAATTTCTGTTTAAATTATTGTTTGCATCGGAAATTTATATAAAGGATGTTGTAATATAGGCAGAAAAATTTCGATAGTCATCATGTATCGGAAGTTCGCGAAATTGTTGCTGGTGAGAAAAGGACTGTGATGGGAAAAGTTCTTCCTCAAACACGCGTCAACAATCCCAAATATGACGTGAAACGCTGTTTTTACAACGTAAACATCAGACGCGGTGCTGTCATTCACGCAAACGCCTGATTTAAATGGCGACCGGCATACTGCACTGGCAGACGAAAACCAATCCAAGTTTTGCCAAAACTCGCCGCAAGGGCTGCGCCACTAGAGTTACTTCGGAGGCCTATTTGGAGTTTTACGCGTTTTACGGTTGTGTCGTGACTTGTGGCTTGTGAGTAAAATTAAATTTTCAGAAAATTTTGGGGATTAAAAAATCAATCCGCGATCGGTGAAGTGTATTTTTGTTTACCATGACAGATCTTCTGTATTGTGTGTAGGTTATAATTATCAAACGACGCTGAGCGGCAATTGATAATTTAAAAATTATTCAAGGGAAATAAATATATTTTTCCTCATATTTATATGTATCGATTTAATTCTTTAAATTTTCATGCTTGTTAAGAAACGGACACCCACGCATACACTTACTTCCCGGTCTGTAACTGACAAAAATAAATACATCTCTAGTTACATAATGTTTAATGATTAAAATAATCATATAATAATGATTATAATAAACATTTTCTCCATTGTTTGGTGGGTTCGGCTGGTTCACAGGTTATAGGGCATATATATAGTTATCGAGCAGGTGACTACTAGCGCCACAGGTGGCAGCGATTGAAAATAAAAACGAGGGACATTACGCGAGCCATGTATGACTGATGGTGACAGGGGGCTGGTATATATTCTCCGTTCACGTTATGATCCGAATTAAGGCACGTGAGAACTCGCACGTGCCGGCGGCGCGCATGTGGGGACTTTCCAACAAAAGCACAGATGGACACATAACTACGTGATTGGTCATTTATTTTGGACCCAGCCAATCTGATCGCTGTGTGTCCGTTTTGTGTCGATTTGCGTATTTTGTTGGAAAGACTCCCTTATCCTCCGTGTGATGCAGCTGTAGGACGCTTTGCGATTACATGTCTTTCACACGGATCTTTGTTTTCGGTTTTTTATTTTAAAAAAGTAATTACGACGCGAGTTGTGTGAAATATTATTATTGTGAAATATTATTACTGCATCATTATATTGCCGAAAAGTAAGTGAACACAAATGATCGTCATCTCTCAATTAGCCACCAAGCAATTTTGAGGTTATGTTGTTATGCGTATCAAGTTTGGGTATGTAATTTTTTTTATATTCACGTATTCTCGGGCGCACATGTGCAACATTTTTGTCGTATATAGTAGAGTGAAGCACGAGCCTATGGGCTCATATTATCTTCACACGTGTTGAATTTTTGTTTTGTTCTACATATCGTTTTTAATCTGCTGTAGGTGCCCGTACCGTGTACACCGTTTTGCTTCATATTCCGCTGGTTATTTATTCGTACTTTCGGCTTTGGGTATACCGCAGCTGTCAGAAAAAATTGTGTAAGCTGTGGCTCCGCTACCAATGAATGGAGCCATGTACCGCTCGCGGGTGAGCACGAACCGCTGTAAACAAGCAACGGCTGTTCGTCGTCTTATGTCAAGAAGGACCCTTCGACGAAAAAGGGCCGAAGGGTCTTTTCGTCGAGCGCTTGAAAGATATAGGTAGCAGTTTTGGAGCACAGCACATTAGACGAATCGTACGAATATCACACAGAGCATTCATTGATATTTGCAATGTGCAAGTACCACTAATAATAATCACCTTCAAACGGAATAATTATGGCGGAATACGACTCGCAAATGTTTGGGAGACAGATCAAAACCTTAAAAATTGATTTCCACGTAATGTTGAGGATATCAGGGCTCGAAATACCCACTTGTGTAAGTGTGCGCTGTTCAAACACAGATAGCTGGATGCACCCAAGCTGAGCAAGTTGAACCAAAGTTTCCAGGTTCTCAGCTTTCATTTTTGCCACCCAATACTTTCGTGCTGTTTGAAACGGTTTCAAATCTATGTATTTAAATGTATATTTACTGTATGTAATCTATATCTATATAATGAATCTGTACATTTATTATGTATTGTATAATTGTCATGTATTGTTTGTTATGTATAAATATTGAAAAATTGAAATAATCCTGCCACTATCCTCGTTCATCTTCTACCATCCCTTATATGTCCCTAATCCGGGAAAAGCTGAAAACGCCAGGAAACAATAGAATGCCGGTGAATGCCAAAAATGCTGATGAATGCCCTAAAAAGTAGAATGGCGGTGAATACCAAAAAATACCGGTGGCTGCCGTAAAGAGAAGAGCGCCGGCGAATACCCAAAAATGCCGATACGTGCCTAAAAAAGTATAATGCCGGTGAATATCGAAAAATGCCGGTGAATGCCTACAAAAATGTAATGCCGGTGAGTGCCTAACAAAGCCGGTGAATGACCAAAAAATGCCGTCAAATGCCGGTACTTCGGATACAAAATTCTGGTTTGGTCACTCTTCAGCACTTACCGTCACTATTTGAACCAGAATACCTGCCAATGTAACTATAAATGCCTACAATAGGCACGGCATTCAGCCAGTCACTTCAATAGGCATATCAAACGGCTTTCATTGGCATTTATCAAGGCACCCAATCTGCTTGGGCAGGCCGTGTGGCGTCAGGGCCGAAGCCAGTGTAAGGAGCGAAGTTGTAGTGTGGTATCTTTTGTCACCTGATGAAACCTTGAATGCCGATTCCCGCGTTGCCACGATCTTCGCTCGATGGAGTGCTCTCGACGCGCGCCAAACTGAATATACAACGAACAAATCTACAATTCAGCATTTATTACTACAGTATACGTTTCTTTTCTTTTCATTTCCAATACCCCATGTCAAACTACTTGTAGCGATTGTTTCAGTATTATTATGTAAATCCAGTTCTATATCCCGCACTTTGAGCTAAATGTATTATTTTTAAGATAATTTCATGTATAATCAGCTCAACATCCTTTAATGTTTTTTTTCAAACTAGAAAACACTATTTTTGGCATAAAATATTTGTTTTAAAACATTTATCTATACGTTTTTTCTCAAGATACCACGCCGAAACATATTCAATTTTTTTAAAGTGCCATCTCCACTCTTTTTGAAGTTCTCAAGAACTTCGAATTTTCTGTTTATAATTTTTTCAAGCTTGGCCAATACGGGCTGTTTCAAGATTCAACGAAAAAATTGTTCAACATACGCGTACAAAAAGTATGATGATTTTAAAAATTGTTTTTAGTGAGATTTGCTAAAATATTTTTCTTGCTATGTTCAATCCCATTTTTCGTGGCGAAAAATTCATATTAGGTATTTCTTGCAAAGCCTATTCCATACGTCAATTTTCGAGTGTTCGATTTGAAAAAAAAATCTTCACGACACACAGTTCGTTAGCAGTGTTGATTTGAAGTGCTGGGGTGTGCTTAACCCCAGTGTCGGTTATTTGTTCCACAGATAGTGTAGGGCCCTAGGGTTAAGAAGGATTTGAAAACTAGGGAAAAGGTAAAAAATGAAATAAAATACAGGCAAGGAAAATTAGGTGTGCATTATATGCAACGAACCATACATGGGCTCCCACCGAAAACTGGATTCAATGCAATGACTGTCAGATGTGGACTCATGATGCATGCACTGCTTACCCTGGTGTTGGACCATTTTACCGTGAGAATTGCCAAAAAAATTAAGTTTACTGACTGTTAAGAAGACACGTTAAGTTTTTGTTCTTTTATAATAATAATAATGATTTATCTGCAATAAAATATGTGGATAAATTCATAGTTTTTCCCCCTGATTCCCTATTTCCTTCTTATTTATGCCTAATCTCAGGAAAAAATACAGGGTGCTGGATTTCCCCTCTACGTGCCCGCTTTAGGCAACCCCCTGGGCAAAGCGGGCATTTCTTAAAGTTTTTAAATTGGTTTCATTATTTGTATTTTTGAAGCCTTACTGGAAATGTGTGAATGTAATATTAAACTACGATAAATTTAGCACCCCATAGCAACCAAAATTGTTTGAATATGACATGTTATAACTGCTTTTTTATTTCCCTTAAGTACCCACTTTTGACCCTCTACCCTATCCTTATCATTGAGTAACGCAATTAACGGTGGTAGCTTTCTAATTTTCATGTTTTTCCGTTCCAGCTGACCATGCCCACCGAAAACTTAAACATTCACAAAGTACCGCCGACATTTGCGTCACTCAAGGCTAAAGATACATACTTTACTTGACCTGCTGTTTCCGTACGTTGAACACAAATTCTGACAGTACTTGTCGAATTTTCATGTTTTGCAACTAAAGTTGGGCATTCACTTTTATTTCTTGTTTTTTTTTTCATGGAGTTACGTCACTTCTAACAAAAAAGTGAAGAATTCTAAGGTTTATACATTTTTTGAAATCGCATTTTAAGAACACACAAAAAAAATGGAAAAAGTAATATTTTCGGAGACTTGGAGAAAAAGAAGGCAGCTTTCCCACGCTTCCCTCCTTGAGGATGCTGTGTAACCTTTTTCGCCCGAGTTATGGCGCTTCAAAGTTTAAAAGTGCACTACTAATTTTGGGTTGATAACTCGGTAGGAAAAATCATTCGGGGCACGTTAAAAAATAAATTTGAAGTTAAATGTATGCTCTTCGAAAACAACAAAGTGGTTTAAAAAACATCTTTCATCAAGCACAACTGTAAAAATGTGCGAATTCTTTCAATTTCTGCTGTTTGTCGTTGAAGGAACAATAACTTCATCTTAACTGCGAAAGTTTGATTCACGTGCAATTTTCAAAGATGAATAACGCTTAAAAATGCTTTGTTAACATTCTTTTCTGCGCTTATTTTCCGCGGAGATATAGCGATTCACATAAGGTGGAAAATTTAACGAAAAAAAACCTATTCTTTCACTTGTTGTGCTTAGTGTATACAGGGTGAGGCACTAACTGTTGCCACCTTGAATATCTCTGTAATTATCGACGTCACAAAAAAAGGTTTGAAACAAAAGTTGTACCGTACGAAAGGGGTCATCAAATGCGACCATTTTTTTTATCTCAGTGGAGGCGCTGTCGCACAGTAAAGGTCTCCTCCACTTTTTTCAATGGGACGGTACATTTTTTTTCAACGATCTTGTAGAGCATCGAAAACTGCATAAAAAACATTTCGGGGTCAAAGTCGTTCAAGGCCATTTAAGATCAAAAAGTGACATGAACTTTATTTTTATGTCAAATTACCTTTATTCACAGTAGATGTTCAAAGTTCTCGTCAAATTGCGAGGGAATCTGGCGTAAACGAAAGAAGTATTCTACGTGTTCTACGTCGTCATAAATATCATCCTTACCACATCAGTCTCCACCAGGAATTAACGGGTACGGATTTCATGAATCGCACTGAATTCTGCCGATGGGCTCAACGCCAGATTCAGAGAGATGACTCATTTATTAATCGGATTTTATTTACTGATGAAGCAACATTTACGAATCATGGAAATATTAACTTGCATAACATGCATTTGTGGTGAACTGAAAATCCACATTGGCTGCGGCAAGTTGCACACCAAAGACCGTGGTCGCTTAATGTATGGTGTGGGATTATTGGGAATAAAACCATAGGCCCTTATTTCATTGAAGGGAATCTTGATGGTAGGAAGTAGACCACATTCCTTCAAGAAACATTAGGTCCGTTATTGGTAGAAATACCGTTAGAAACAAGAAACAGAATGTGGTATCAACACGATGGGTGCCCGGCACCTTTTTCGCTGATAGCTAGATATGAATTGCAAAAGAGATTTCCAAATCGTTGGATTGGACGCGGAGGAGCTGTATCGTGGCCGGCTCGCTCGCCAGACTTGTCGCCTCTGGACTTTTTCTTGTGAGGAAACTTGAAATATCTTGTTTATAAAGAACGTCTAACTACGCCGGATGATATGCGTGAGAGAATTCTTCGAGCCTGTGATTCGATAAGTGCCGAAGTGATAAGAAATTCCACACAATCCGTGATGAGGCGATTGCAATACTGCATTGATTCCAATGGCCATCACTTTGAACATCTACTGTGAATAAAGGTAATTCCACATAAAAATAAAATTCATGTAACTTTTTTATCTTAAATGACCTTGAACGACTTTGACCCCTAAATGTTTTTTATGCAGTTTTCGATGCTCTACAAGATCGTTGAAAAAAAATGTACCGTCCCATTTAAAAAAGTGGAGGTGACCTTTACTGTGCGACAGCGCCTCCACTGAGATAAAAAATGGTCGCATTTGATGACCCCTTTCGTACGGTACAACTTTTGTTTCAAACATTTTTTGTGACGTCGATAATTACAGAGATATTCCAGGTGGCAACATTTAGTGCCTCACCCTGTATATACATATAACTAAAATATTAGGAGGCCGAAAAAATGTAATCTTAACATGCATGTACTCCCGTCGAAAATAAGTGAATTACATTTTGCAAACAGCTGTAAGATGTGCGAAGCCAATGTATGAAGATATTGAGAAAAAAAAAATCTGTAAAGGTCGTTTTGAACAGACATCAATTGGATTTAACAAATATGAATTACCTGTTGGATAATTCAAGGTTCACACACATAAATTGTGAATATTCCATGTAAAACGAATGGGGTGAGGGGGGTGGGGGGATTATCATATGCCCCTACTTACATTTAAGTTAGAGCTCAAATTTGCCCTGATTTATCACCCAGTACTATTGTTTAAAGGGGTAGGAGTAAAAAATTCCGACACATCCTAATATATATATGAGGTATTCTAGCCCAAGTGTGTAAACCCGTGACCCTGACCCTCCCGGATTTCTTTGATTTTTTTCATATGATCACATTGAGTCTAAAATACACCCTCATATTTTTTTAGATTTTTCCAAACATCCCTCATTTGAAAAAAAAAATTGGAAAAAAACGCCATTTCTTTTAAATAAAAAAAATTGATTATATATGAAAAATTTCAAGCCATCACCCGTAGTGGGCAGATTTTTTCTCTGTGTTTTACAAGCTATTAACGTTCTCAAAATTCCAAAAAATCTCAAATAGCGCACCTTGAGCAGATACTGAATTATTTTGGTACTCAAATTAATTTCGTTGATGATTTTCGAATAATGAAATAGGAATTACCGGCCTTAAATTGAAAACATTACCAGTATTTTTATTAACCGATTGAAAAACGAATTAGCTATAAATAAACTTAGTGCAAATAAGGTTATGTTAATCTTTTTTTGTAGGCTGTAACTCACAAGCATTGACTCAGTACACCCTTTGGAACATTATACCGATTGTTTGGCCTTAATAATATGTACCGATCCAACTCCAGAGTGCTACAGTGGAACATGTACAAGTTGCCCAGTAATAGAAACACTACACGGATTCCTTAATCATGTTTTGGAAGAAAAGGATATCGACGCTATTACTTATAAACATTTATTTTATATTAACTATATATTAATTATATATTATATTTATATAAGATATCAACGCCACGTATGAATCTCGAAACTACGATCAAAAACGCATCCGAATTAGTTGACGACTTCTGCGAAAAAGTAAAAAAAATTTTACCGCATTTATTTATCACCAAGCAGCAAGAAAATTTTATGAAAGTAACGAAAGAGTCACAAGACGGTGAATTTCTCGTCTTTGTGACTTCGCGGAAAATTACGCCTTCGTCGTGCAAGATCCTACTCCCGGATTCCACTGGAACAACGATCAGGCAACGATATATCCTGTTATTGTATATTGCAAACATAACGGTGAAATTAATCACAAAAGCTTCGTGGTAATTTTAGATTGCTTGACGCATGACCCAATAGCCGTTTATGTTTACACCAGAATTATAATTGATTTTATAAAATCAATCAACGAATCGGCTTCAAAATTATATTATTTCTCGGATGGAGCCCCACAATTCAAAATTTTTAAAAACTTTATAAACATATATTACCATAAGGAGGATTATGGCATCAGTGCAGAAGTGCATTATTTTCCAACAGCTTAAATTTTCACCTGAAGATCGGTACAATGAAGCAAAAATATTATTGGAAAGTCGATTCATCAATAGCAAGCGAATACCGGGAACGCAAAAATTGCACAGCATAATTCCTCAGATAAACGGCATTATAAATGTAAAACGATTTTCTACGAGTGAAAAATATGTATCGTATAAAATTCGAAAACATAACTAAAAAATTTCCAGATGATTGGTTTTTAACTGTGAATTTTTGTATCTATGTTCTCATGGCAATAAATGGAATAGTTCGTTTTTCAATCGGTTAATAAAAATACTGGTAATGTTTTCAATTTAAGGCCGGTAATTCCTATTTCATTATTCGAAAATCATCAAGGAAATTAATTTGAGTACCAAAATAATTCAGTATCTGCTCAAGGTGAGCTATTTGAGATTTTTTTGAATTTTGAGAACGTTAATAGCTTGTAAAACACAGAAAAAAAATCTGCCCACTACGGGTGATAGCTTGAAAAATTTTATATATTACCACGGTTTTTTCAGAATTTTTGTAGATATATATATATATGGGTGTGTGTGTGTGTAAGAGATGGTTACGGGGCAAACGTTAGTTGCCCGACAATTTTACTCTTTAATCCTTCGATAATAATACGAGTAGGCTTTAGTCCCTTCCAGCTCATCAAATTAAAGCCGTGAAGTTTAACGTGTTTCTTCCCGATCTCTTTTTGGCTGTTCCACCATTTATGAAAATAGTTTTATGTCGTGTCCAATCCCGTTCCCATTTGTCCGTGCGCTATCATGGGGGGGGGGGGGGACTAACTATTATTATTATTTTATTCAATGTACCGTTCTGTTACACCGCGTTTCATTAGCAATTGCATAAACATTGTAATTTATCACAGCAATCTAGTGTATTTTTAAGTAATTCGTGAGGGTAGATCGTGTTTCGAGCGTTATTGAAAAGAGAAAAATTAAGGAAACTGCATTCATCGGAAGATTTCAGCAATAAATTTGTTCGCGCCGTGGAACTGATTTTCTCCATCGATAACGAGAAACGATTATTTTTAAAACAAAGATCGAACTCCCACTTGCCAAACATTGAGATATTATTGTGAAAAACAACTTTCCCCTTTCGACGAAAATTAATTTCAATTGTTCAACTTTTCGTGACTTTGTTATCAAAGTACCGCGATGCATTATCGATAAGGAGTACATTGGGATAGAATAGCCAAAAAGTGAATGAATATTAACTTGTTTTGTTGTTCTTTATTCGTGCGGTGTTCATCGCAGCTTGCAGAAATCCAGTTGCATTTTTTTTACGAAATTTGTTTTGTCTGTACCAAAGGCGGGAGTCATAAAGCGCGTCAGATGTTTCGCGGACATTTTTTCCTGCTGTTAATCACACTTTTAAACTATTCTTAATCTGCATAACCTATTTTCATCTTCGATTTATATTTGTGTATCGCGATATAAAATATATAGCAATAGATTGGATTTCTCTCTTTCGCGTTGTGTTTGTGCATGTTGTAATTTTCGCGTGATGAGGATTTGCCTTCAATTTGCTGGCATTTGGGAAAGAAAAGATAGGGAAAGAACAAATAAAAATGAAAACAGAAGGAAAAATGCGCATGGAAAGGGAGGATATTACAGACGTGTGCGAAATGTTATTATCAGCCTACAGTACGCGAGCGACACTGTACATATTGATAATAAATTTCTTTTTTTTCTTCTTTTTGCTTTCGAATCTCGCTGGATTATTTATCGTTATTCTATGGCTACTCGTCGGACGTCGACGTTGACGACGATGTTGATGACGACGATGCAGACGGTGTTCTGCCGTTGTTTGATTGATTAGCTGCTCTGATGTCCCAACAGGGCAAAAAAAATTGATGAGTTTCGCGGTTTCGATTGAATACTGAACCTTTGTCGTTGATTTTTAAAAATTTTGTTACCTGAAAAGGGCTGCTAGACTTGGCCCAACAGTGTCGCGATTGGCTTCCGCAGAACTTTGATCCCCCAAACTTTGTCTACAAATGGGACAAGTTCCGTGCTGAAACAAGAGGACAAAAACCATTATCGAATTACAGGGTCACTTACGCGTTGCGTGCCTTGCGTCGTAGCAGCTATTTTTGTCCGATACAATTTACGGAGTATATATTTTTAAACAATTTAATAAGATATGGCTCGAATTTCGTCTTTTTATCGTTTTTCGATTCGATTCATAGCAGCGAAATGTTATACATATTCTCCAGATATTGAACGAATATTTATACAAAAAATTATGTTTTTCATGTTTCTGCGCCCCAATTATTGTACAAAAACGAGCACTTACTAGTTCAAGCCACGGCTCAATGCAGGGCGTGTGATAAATATGTTTACATGGTAATTGCCTGACGAGCTCGGCCAGTATAAAGTCTTCCCAGCAAATGGAACACTGCAACTTAATATCTGGAAAAACATATAAATATATTCAAAAACATATATTTATATTCAAAAGAATGAGGAATGTCTTTGCGCCCGAATGGAATACGGTTTAACTTACCAATTTGCGACTGTGACACCGATGCAGTTGGTATTTCGTCGATTTGTTTGCGCGGCAGAGGCGGCGGTCCACTACCATCCATTTGATTTAGCAATTGCGTTACAATCGTGTCCAGTCCATCTCGGCCCCAGACGTAGTCACCCGGATTTCCCAAAAACAGTCTATGCATCGTTTCTAATATTAATACACGAGTCAGTCAATTACACGGTTCGGGATGTTTTATTGTCTCTGCTAAGGCGAACGCTTCGCTTATTGTAGCTTCCATGTACTATACCCATGTACCAGGGTATTTCCCCTTATTACATTTCCCACCATTTTCTCCACTCCACATCCCTAAACGATCTCCACCTTGCGACCGCAGCCGACTTCCCCCTCTGTATCGCATTCATCATGACATTTTCTGCCATGGGTATAGGGAAACTGCGGAAAACCTATACCAACACAGCCAGTCACGAGTTCGCTTCCCAGTCTCGGAGCTAGTCCCGTTTCGTTGAGAAATAGCTCACAGGCTACAGCCCTACACACACACACACACACACACACACACACACACACACACGACAACTGGAGCTACGTCACGCCCGTGTTTGTATTTTTCTCCGAAACTACGAGATGACAATTCAAACCCGCGACCTCCCGATGTGCTGATTTCAGAGGCAAGCACGCTAACCACTAGACCAACACATCGGTTTCCGGTTCAGGATGTTCGAATCGTGAAAAAAAATAACAGCTCCTTACATTTGTAGTATCGACGCATTATTAATACCAAATGGAACCGTGTTTTTTCATTGTTGCTTCGCCAATGTGAATCAATGATTGATATACAAAACCAGCAAATTAAGTTCACATTTGATCGTTCTTGCTAAGTCTCTCGGACGAGTGTGGATGCGGAATTACGAATGACATACAAGAAACTTTCCTATTCCTTCTACGTTTCATTATTTCTTTAATTTTTCAAGGGACCTTTAATCCTGATAGATTGATTTCGTGAAAGAGAGAGATATCCGAGGCGACAAAATTTAATATTGTTATAATATCAAGTTATTATGGAACGCGAAACTGATCAACAAGAAACGGAAGCATTTCGTGTAACAAGGAAAATGAAACAATTGAAATCCTTTCATAGGGTTTCACCTCTTCAAAAACCAATATTTTTTTAAAACCTTTAATGTTTTACATCTACATTAAGAAACACTTTGTTATTCCGCTTAAGGCGGAAATTCTACCGGGCGAAGCTTCAGTAAAAAATATGGCCCCAAACAGATTTTTGACGTGCTGTAATTTCATACTGAACGAATATTTTTTTAAATGTTTGTATTCTTTTTTATGAATATTTTGAGGAACCGACTGTAAATATTCGTCACAAGCATTGATTTTGAAGAGATGAAATTCAAAGTCTCGATATAAGTTTTCAGGCTAACATAATCATCCTACACCTTAATTGACCGATATCAACTTAATCGACTTAATTGATCGAACAATCAATCATGGATGAACAACATTGATCATTGATCATCAATCATTGTTAACCCAATTTCGCTATTAAAATCATCTCCATTTCGCATTCGAATCGTAATTCGATGCACTCGTGTGTTGTAAATGCATGCGTGCATCTTCATTTTTCAAGTATATACATACACGGGCTGAACGGGTCCACCTTGGGCAGTCGGGAGATGAAGTCCGAAGCCGGATAGATTTCGGACAAAATTTTCGACCAAATGCTCAACTTGTTGATGTCTGAAGGGTTGTCGTAGTCGCATCCTGTGGAACAGTGACGCTTTACAGTTTGTGAAAAGAAAACATTTTTTTTCCTTTCCTCTACACCGTTTCATTTTTTACATTGTGCGATTTACTCGATCCGGATTAATCGCCCGCCCCGGAGATCGTCTCGTTCTCTGCGTGTCTCCACTGGCATTCGGGCCCATTTCCGCCATAACGTCGAGATACATTCTGACGAAATCGTCGTTGGGTATCTGTTCAAGCTTTGAAGGAAAAAAAACGAAAATCGGTGAATTATGATGAACAGAATACGACTGCAAACCTTCCATCTCCATTGTACAGAAAAATCTGGAATATTTGTGCTTTTCGATATGGTTTTGATATTTCCTAGTCTCACTGAAGGGTACCCTAAAGTGTTTTAAAACAATCTAAATTTTAAAAATTCTTTATATTTTTATCATACAACACCTCTAGAATATCGTGTCTCAATTCCCAGTCGAAATTCCAGAAAAGTTTGTAGTGTAGAGGTAGATAAGTGGAACCGTATTATCAATGCACAATCACGAAAAGGAATCTTTCAACAGTTTTTTCTCGAGACGGCTTTCGGCAAAACAGTCGATGGGATAACTGTTGCAACTATTAATCGATTGTATGACAGCCTCCCGTTGTTTTTCGTAAATAAATATTCATATATGCACCACGAAGGCTGACTCTGAGAAACTTTATATTGAGACCCACGTTTTTACATTGGTTTCAAGAATCTGCTCGAATTCATCAGATGGTACAATTGTACAGTGAGTTCCGATGCCAACCCTGTATGTCGTGTAACACCGTATATAAACCTATTTCTGATTACAAAAGCTCAATAACATTCTTTTTTATGTCATTTGATTGGCTTGAAATATGTGTGAACGGAGCCGAAAGGGCTTTGTCAGAAATCTAGCATGGACTTTGAGAAACAAGATGAAGAAAAAATGCAAATTTTGGGGAAGTTGGATGGGAGTACTTTTAAAGAGCTAAAAAATTAGCACTAGTGACATTCTGAAAATATGCGAAGTCAAGAATTACAGTGCCACAAATTCACTAAGGGTCTTTCAGAGGTAATTCCTTAATCAGATTGAGCTATGGTCATCGATAACTTCTTACGAGTCACCCTGATAATGTTTTCCCTCTCAATCACTCGTGTCTCACTTCAAAGTCCAGATTGCTGAAATCTTCGTTGCTGACATCCATGCTTGAGTTGTGCAGATACGATCTCGGATCGGCATTGGAGCCATCATCACTGCTGCCGCTGCCGCCTCCGCCTTCCAATTGCTCTATAAAGCCAGATGTACAGAATGGGCACGTGTAGTCCTGACCAGAAACACAAATGAAAATAATATACTTCAAGACGTTTGCAAATTATTGCATGGTAGTCATACTGTAGAAATAATTGCTCATTTGTGATCGATGGTCCATCTTTATTTTGTGTTTTCCCTTTGGTCCTATTGCCACTCTTGATTTATTGTTATCAGGATTTATCGTTCATCAGAAAAAATGGTTATTAAAATTTTCACTAAAAATACCTTGGTTAGCGCAAATGCCTCAAATGTGGTTAGTTAAATCTCTAAGCCACCATCAAGAATTTTAACGGCAGAAAAGAATGAGCATTCTGCGGATCTGCCCAGTGAATTTCCGTAGGCTATCAGATACTTTTGATACAAAGAGAACTCCCAAATTCAAGGACGTCAGTAACTTTATCGTATCTATAAATCCACAATGAAAAACTCAAGCAGAAAAATGGACATTCCGTTCTCGTACCAAACTTGTCACACAAATGAGCAATCGCGTTTTTACTCCACATACATGGGCGCACTAAAGTCTCATGCAGCACAAAACAATTTTAGGACTCATCGTCAAACCTGGAAAGTCTGGGAATGGAGATTTGCTCATCGACTAATAGCGTGTCAAGTATTGTTGTAGAATTTTGTGATTTTGCAATAATTGCACTCAGAAATAAGTGACCGTAATACAATATGTTTGGTGCAATAAAATTGGCTGTAACCAGACGATCAGGTTGCTAAAACCTGTACATGACCAGCCGGCATGTGGATGAGGGTATATTTTGAGATCATTCTTTAATAGAATGTATAAAGATTTGTTTCAACGAGCGCAGCGAAACGCGATTAGAAAAGGAGCTTTCTTGCATTTCAGAACGATTTGTCGATGCAATATGTGTATATCTATACATATATGCAAATATACATCCATGTACAGAGAGATTTGGGAAGAAATATTTTCCGAGTTTTTGTGTGTGTTCAGGCATTGTATAAAGTGACAGCTCAGAATAATCGCTCGGATCCATTATATTATTTTGGGTTCGTAGTGACTGAACGGGGAAAATATTTGACGCAGTGTGCTCGATTAGGTTACTCACAGGTAGCAATCGTTCAATTTCAACACTGCATTTGTGACAGAAAAATCGAGATATCGGGTTCCCATCGACGACCGCTTCAGCCATGTTTTACGTGTTTCTCTCAACGTTATCCACGGAGACACAAGGCCCGGAAAACTTAAGGCAAATCCTAGATCCGTCCCAAGAACCGTCGTTCAACGATTCTCTAAGTCTCTCTCCCTCGCCCTCGCGCTTTCGTTCCTACGTTCCGAAACTCAAGATTTTGCACTGTAGGAACGCTCATTGACCACCGTGACATACGTGCGCAAATACATTCGAGAGAATGTCACGTTAAGTATATATTTATATATAGATTCATATGGTGTGCATCGCGTACACGCACCCCCGCGCGCCCATTTATATATATATGACTTCGCAGCTCGCCATTTTCTGTTCATCGGTTAGTCTGGCGCCATCTGCAGTGCCATTCAGGAAGACTAGAGGTAAGGACAGCCCCCTGACACTGGTAGATAAATGCTGTTGGCAAAATGTCCTTGCCGCACTGTGGCGCTAGTAGTCGTGTGACAGGCATGCATATATATGTATGATGCGCCGATGTTTCGAATATCTTACATGAATAAAAATCTATTGATATATTTGGAATGATTTTCCGTTCTAATGATTTTTCATTTGAACACAATAAGTAAAGTCGCCGTAACGATAAGAGGTGAAAGCCACGAAAGAATCGAATCGTTCAGCTGATCGGAGTATTTAGAGCCGAAGGCTGTCACACAACAGCCAATGCTAGGCAGTGGCCATTTCAAGAACTAAAAAGCCGGGACAAAACGCGTTTTCGTTTATCGTATAGGAATAGTAAGCCAGTGTCAGGGGGCTGGGTACGGAGTACGAACGCCAGTGGCAAGTGGCCAGCCCCCTGACCGTGGAGGCTAGAGTGGGAGGAGGCCGATCTGTCCATTTCAAAGTGGCTACAAAAATGTGGTCAACCAGGGATGGCGCCACTATCTCTAAGACCCCGAGAAGTAAGCTGAGTATCGATGTCGTGTAAGAGGGATGGAAGAAGATCGAATACGCATCCCAGCAAGCAGTGCGGCGAGATCGCGCGCAAAAGTTACCCCCTCTCTAGTCTCTTACGCGCCGATCCACGGTCTTACATACAGGTTTTGAAACTCTGGTGGTGGGGGTATGTCCTCGGATTGAAGCACCGGCCGTTTCGCCTAGTGACCACGAGTGTCGCTGCGATATAGTGATGCAGGCTGTACGAGAGAGATGGAAATCGACTGTTGACTCATAGGAACCTACCCTAGCTGTACAATTGGCTGGTGTAGGCAAATTATGATATTCAATGTCAAAAATGCATGATGGACCTAAATACAATTAAAAGTAACTTTATCGTAAATCTAAAAAAAACAAAAGACTATAGTTATGACTATAGTTATGACTCTAGTTACCCAAGTGGGTACAATGAATATGAATGTTTTTTATATAGGTGTCAATGTGAGCTCGTGTTGGTCGAGGGATTCGGTGCAAGCTCGGTGCGCTCGGTTTTTTTAAAACATGTTTTAGCTTTTATAAAAAAAATAGGACTTACGCGTTGTTTTAATTGACCGGAAAATAAGTGGCAAGTATTCCAGACCGAAACACTTGCAGGATGTATTTCTTGAAAATGAAACAAATACTTAAGAAACAGTGCTTCTTTTGCAATTCTTTATTTCCTATTCGAAAAATGTTAATGCATGTTTCAAGAAACATTTTCAATAATCTCTACTTTGCAGTTTCCGAAACGGTTTGCGTGGGTAAATTAAAAAAAACCCATCTTTTCCGACCTTTAAGCGAAGGACTCTCGAGTAGGATAAATGAAAATAATGCACTAACTTTGTTTTATGTTTTCTAGCCTGGAAAGTATTTATTGTGATGATCCCAATAATTTTTTCATTTTCTTTCAGGTTCCCGGCTCCAACACCTGTTTCGCCCATTCTCGATTAATATATTTCGGTTCGAAATGATTTTCGCACACAACGTGTCTCGGCTCTAATTTCCCAACTCACGGTATCGCGGCCACCCATTTTTTTAATTGCGCCAAGTCTCTCGGCACCCGAAACACTGAGCGTTTCGATTTTTCACTCCGAGAGCCCGTTTTACACGTTGGCACAATACACCACTTAGTCATTTTTCAATATCACCGTTTTTACAAGTTTACAAGTGAAGACGTCGCGTGTGGTCGCGTGAATCAGCGGTTATGTTTGGGTTTTGTTTACTTTTGAAATCTATTTCCGTCTCTCTCACACAGCCTGCATCACTCTATAGCAGCGATCCTCGTGGTCACGAGTTGAAACAGTCGGTGCTTCAATGAGAGGCCATCCCCCACCACTGAAATTTTGAGCGAGTTTCACGACCTGTATGCAGGGGGGTGACCCAGGCGAAGGAAAGTGGTTCGCGATATGTATCTACCGCGACGTGGCGCTGTTAGTCTCGTGACCGGCTTCGCTGTATATCTGTATATGTATGTTGAATATTCAAAATACTCCAAATGAGGTTATGATCGAGCGAAAAAATGGGGATATGAAGCAAATGAAATGAACACAAGTATTTATCGGTAAAAAACTTTTTTTTTTATTAATCCAGATGCACATTAAGTACAATTAAGTTTTGCAAAATTTGGATTTTTTTTGCTCAACTGGTTTTCTTTTTTTGTTCGGAGTTAGTACGTGCACAGTACTGCTGCATTCTTTTTAAAATAAAATTTTGTATCAGTCGATACAAAATTTCGTGCGCGTGTACTTTGCAAGGGAACGACAAAGTTTTATAACTATAAACATCATGCAATATTTCTTCGAACACATTCGAAGATTGGCAGTGCGTTTGGAAGCTTTTCTCTAAATATAAAACAAAATGGTACAAATGCTTATTTGGATGTACCAACCCACCTCGCTGTTGCCAATCCTGGGAATTCAGCAAAGCTTCTTTGCATTCCAAGCACTTAACTGAGTTGAAAATCTGTTTGGTTAAATCCGCAGTCAAACAGTACATCACACAGTTAGTAACCTCAGGCATATTATAATCGTGCTCTGCTGTGACTCGCTCAATATCCCAATCTTCGTCTTGAACAACTTGCTCCAATTTGCTTTTAATATCATTCACAAGATCTCTAGATGTGTCGGGATTGTTATATATCGTTTTAAGATCACCTAGCGTCACCAAAGGTTCTGTTGAATTGTTCGTTGTTATAGAACAATTCCCTATCTTCGGCGGTCTTAAAACGCTATATATAGACAGGATTTTGAAAATGTTCAAAAACGTCGGCGTTGAGGGATGATCGTCGTAACCACCTGCTTGCCGTACGGTACCAAAAAAATTCTGTTAAAACAATCCAAAATCAAACAGACATGCGTTACTAAAAGAAAAGATGGAAAGCCAAACCCAGAAATCCTGAAACAACTGATATTCCATTAAATAATTCGAAAAGCGGAGCTGTTAAACGTTTAGACTTCCACATTGCCATCCCACGACACACATTCTATTAATTAAAAATGTTATTTATATCGAGAAACTTAACTTATAATCGGCTATTTACCCAAACCTCGAGAGGATCTTGGTTTACTCAACCTGTCAAAACATACGGAAAGTCGCAATGTTTTGTTAAATACTCAACCAAATCCAGCGTTGAATGCAAAGTAACGCGTAAACCCTCGGCTGTCTGTTTCGTCAAAAACAGTTCTTTTGATAATCGCCCTTTTTGCGTGTGTTCTTCCCATGCATCTAGCTTCTTCAATGAGTCTTGAATTATCTACATAAATATGAACGTCAATTCGCATATAGCTCTAAAGTTCTCCATTGCAAACAAACGATAGCATACAAACAACCATTGAATCGTATAGCCATACGAACTTACATATATGTTTAGAATATATTTTTTGTACTTTTCCTTTTCATTGTGTTTTGATTATATCAAAACTATAAGTGAATTCGGAGGGAAAAGCTTAAATATTTCTATAACATACCTTGAAGTCGTTATTTCCTGGTTGAACTCCATCAATCGGGTGTTTGCGATTCAGGGCATCAAACATGTCGTTCATCCATTGACAGAACGAATTTTCGCGTATGTCCAATTCCGAATGTATAAAAATACATTAACCTGTAAAACGCCGTTATTATACAGACGGTTGCGAATCGTTTTTATCAGGTGTGGGGTATCGGAGAAGACGTATATATTCCGGCCTGGTGTCACAGGATGTTCGAAAAAGTTGTGAACCATTCCTTTCGCTCCACTTACACCGACTTCAGTCCAGAATTTTCTATTCGGACTCGCACCGTCGCTGACAACACCATGAATCTTCGCTCCGATTTGTTCTAGCAAAATTATCGCCCGTATGAAGAGCTGCGCGAGAACTTTGCCTGCGACGGGTCCCCTCGATGCAAACACTGCAATGGGCTGAGCATGGCCACCGCTCAATGGTTGGAACATTAGAACCAATGCATGATTCGCTTTCTCGGAAAAGTTCGATGACGTTGATTCTTCGCTGCCAAAATCACTCAATCCTTTGTATGTTAGCTGTTTAGAGGCAACACCAATGCTTCCGCGGGTCGAAATTTCGTCGAACAAAAGAATCCCATGCCGCTGCGATTCTTCTTGTTTTTCGAGAGCTAGTTTCATGACTTGAAGAAACTCCATATCGAAACCACACGCAGTTTTAATGTTTGACAAATATCTGTAAAGAGAATGACAGTTAGTCTTGTTGAAAAAAAAGTTGACAAATAACGTCTACGATTAAGAGCCGTGGCAGTGGCTCGACGACAAATATTGAAATAAGCCGGACTATGTACAAGAATGATAAATAAATACTCATTATACAATAAAATTGGAAAAACTATTCGAAATGATTACCTTAATAACATAACGCTTATTTCTTGTAAGATTTTGTGATTTTATAAACATTTTTCTCCAACTTTACAACTATTAATTGAGATGAGATTTCAAGATTTTTAGATATCATGAAGTAATGTAATTCTAAAAATATGACGTACCTTCGAATAGTCCTCATGCTTGGAAGAGGTAAAATTTCATTACAGCGCAGGAACTCGTAACCCGCTACGGACCTCATATGCAATAGCATGCAAAGTAGCATCCATTCCTTAGAATAGTTTCGCCCCTTCGCATTCTTGTGCTTTGCAGCATCGATGATCTGTGTAAGGACATTAATTTGATTTTGCGGAAATTTCCCACTCTCAATGTGTTCTACGAGATCTTTGAAAGTACACTGCGTTAATTTTCGACAAATGTTGAAAACTTCTTCCTTTAAATTTTTTATTTTTTCTCGGGCGACACGTTTGGCTTTCAGTGCTGCACGGTATTTTGACTGCAATCTCGCCAATTGTTTTTTATTGTCCGTCACCTTTTTTTTCTTTTTCCTCCGCTCTTTCGATTTACCCTGCACATATCTGCGAAAACTTGTTTCCAAAGCTTTTTTTTGCTCTGGTTCGCAAATCTTTTTCGTCGGAATTAAAAGAAAACATTTAGTGTGACGCCAAACACCTGGTGCATCTTTTCTCACTGCCTTACAATCCAATTGTTCTAAGCCAGGTTTGAGCGGTAGCTCTGAACAACCACGGCACACGTCGAGTCGATAGATTTTTGTTAGTAAATTCTCCAGTTGTTCTGTATCTTTAAGAACAGAGGGTAAGTTGAGGTAAGTGGGATCAAGCTGTTGGCCTAAAACTCTGATTTGAACGGATAAGTTTTCTTCAATCGCTTTTAGTATTGAAGTTTGAAAGATGTCCTCTATCTTTACAGTGTGATGAATGAAGAAAAAGATCAATTGTTTGCCTCCACAGCCAGTCACTTGTCTCGATCATCCGGTTGGAAGATTGAAATTTGCAGCGAGAATATCTTTGAACCCGAAAGTGGAGCAGTTTATTGTTTGCGGACTTCCTTGTTTATTCACAATTATTGGGTTAGGTCCACTGATAAACGAGCTACTTTCTTTGGTGGATGGTATACCCATAACTAGGTTGTCCTGAGATGACAGATGATCCAACTCCACATGATCTGATTCCGTACACTCGGTCCATGGAAACTGCGATGGTACGCACCGTTTTTTTAATCGCGGAATTTTGTAATGTGACTGAAATTATACGATTAAATATATCAATGACAATGATGCAACAATGATAGCGGGAAAAACATTGAGAATGTAAGAAAAAGCAAATATTTAAGCATACCACTCCAAGCACTTGACCATCCAGTCCGAGTAACTCTCGCTTCCAAAGAATTTCGCTCTTTCTGAAATGTTTCTCACACACAGCACCTCCAGGTTTTACACAATTATCTGTGCGTCTGACAGCAGTTGTCCAGAGTTTTACAGGCTCAGGGTCCTTCGGGACAGTAAAAAAATGAATTTTTTCCGGATTTGACACGTATCCCGAAGTACAGCCCGGAACGATGCACGTACGCATTTCGCCTAGTAAAATATTTCCTCGGCAGTTACAATGTTCACATCACGATAAGCACGTCAATAAAATACAGAGAAAAATAATATTATAATCAATACCGATGCTATACACTGTACGTATCTGCTGTAAACGAAATGTCACATACGTCAAAAATATCAGCTGATTGGGGCGTTCGGAATTCTGAACAGGAAGACTAGAGGTAAGGAGTACGAACGCCTGTGGCGAGCCGGATCCAAAAGCGTCCGTCAAACTGTGGATTTCAGTAGTTAGTGTTTTCACGGCGTGCGTCGCTAGTGTTCGACCGCACCGAAGTGAACTAAGCGACAAGAACACAACTGACGTCATGTGTCATCGATGATTCCCGCTCGTCGTCCGTGTTGGCATAAAGCATGTTGTGGCTAACCAATTTTGCGAATTGTGTTAGATGTAAAAAAAAATAATTGTGTCTCGGTATAAAATATATTTGGCGATCTGCGGCGAAAATAATCAATCATAGGTAAGAAAAATAATACTTACATTCGCAAAAGGAATGGTTTCGTTATATCGTACCATTATCGTACCGAGTGAAATAAAAATTATCACAAACGCGAGATATGGAGCCAGTGTCCCGTCGATGAGATAAAACGTGCAATGTATAGATTTTTCATATATTGCACGTTTTGTCTCATGTCTCGAAAATAAACAAAATGTTTATTTTCGAGGCGTGAAAATGGGCATGTGCGTACGTGCGTACGTGGGATGCCAAGCACGTAACGAAGAGCTCACGAAGAGAGTGATAAACTATTATCTCGTCATGAGAGGACATTGTCTAGCGCGATCGGTCAACGAAAATAATCACGCAAGGAAAATCAAAACGAAAGACAATAGGAAAAAAATCAAAACTGTAAGATCGATTTATCTGTACAGCATGTCATAATGTGCAAATATGATGTGTGATAATTTGTAAATCTTTTGTTTGAATTCAAAATTCTTATGAATTGTCTTGTGTCTATGTTTTTACTGCTTCCGCAACGAAAAAAGAACATTGACTTAATATCTGTATTTCGTTATTATTCTTTATCTGTACAGCGTATCATAATGTGTAGATATAATATGTGAGAATTTGAAAAACTGTTATGAATTTTCTTGTGTTTATAAATAAATTTTGTTTGTTACGGTTTCTGCAAGGAAAAAAAACTGACTTAATTTCTGTATTTCGTTATTATTCTTAATCCGTACAGCGTGTCATAATCTGTACATTTTTTGTCTGGATGACAATTTATTATGACTTTCCGTGTGACTATAAATAAATTTTGTTTGTTACTGCTCCCGCAACAAAAAAAAACATTGACTTAATTTCTGTATTTTGGTATTTCCCAAAACTATGTATATATGAGAATTCTGTCTATCTATATAGAAATTGCCTTCATCAATTGGTTGTACAATTTATTTGATGAAATGATCGCTCCATATGAAGTAGCAAAGGGTGCTTTTCGCATATCGTACGGCACTGCCTTTACAATTCATTTGATCAAATTATCGCTCCATATGAGGGAGCGTATCGTACGGCACTTGTTTGTTGCTGACTTTACTTCGGTGCGGTAGGAGAGCAGCGCCGCCCTTCTCGTCCTCGCTTTGGCGGACGTTTCGACGACACGGCGTTCGTACTCCTTACCTCTAGTCTTCCTGATTCTGAAGCTCGAGGCGAGCAGCATACAGTCAGCGCTGGCAGTGGTGGTTGACGAAACCAATATGTGGCGACAAAACGCGTTTTCAGTCATCGTATGGAAATCCTAATTAGTGTCGCCCCCCTGGGAAAAAGCAATCTGAGCACGACTCGCGCGTGACGGCACCCGACGGAACGCGCGAGGCTTTTAGATTATTTCAATGCTTATTTAGCTCTTGATTCTCTGCGTTATCAATGTATACAAAAAAATGTATCGCGCACCCTGATCGCTTATTTTTTTAGTTCATACGTTAATTTAAAAATAATTATGAAAAAATTGTTTACGCTTTACTCACACCCGTCCTTAAGTATTAAAATTATAATTATAATTAATAAATTATAATTATTAATAAAAGTACCAAATAAACTATAATTAATAAAAGTAAGCGGAAATATATTTATATTCGTATTATTATATTAATTCTCATACAAACCGATGTGTTGGTCTAGTGGTTAGCGTGCTTGCCTCTGGAATCAACACATCAGGAGGTCGCGGGTTCGAATCACCGTCTCGTAGTTTCGGAGAGAAATAAAAACACAGGCGTGACGTAGCTCCAGTTCTACACAGTGTCGCGCACACGGACCGGTACGTGTGTGTGTCGGGTGTGTATGGCTGTAGCCTGGGAGCTATTAGTAGATGTACTAGGGGGGTTCTAACTCAAAGGGAGGTTGTGTGTCAAAAGTGGTGAAGCCAAGGTGGCGCCACCGTCGTGGTGAGGTCGCCGGGCGCGTGTGACGTCACAGAGGGGTCTCTGCGGCGGTGGGGGGGATGTGGTCCGCGAAGCGCCTGGCGGGGGGGGGGGGGCGTCGATGAGTGTTTTGTGTGTATGTGCGTGCGTGTGTGCATGCGTGTAGGGAAGCCAAGGTGGCGCTACGGTCGTGGGGAGGTCGGCGTGCGTGCGTGTGTGTGTGTGTGTGTGTGTGTGTGTGTGTGTGTAACGTTGTCTCTTAGGAAGTCACGTAGAGGGCTAAGAAAAGGTGCATGAATTTATCCAGATGTTCTTTTTTTTCAACTATCCGGACGGAGGCTCATGTCCGAGACGCTGTTATACACGGTAACGTTTCAACCACCTCGTCCGAAAGTCTCAAATTTTACGACTCTTTTTTTTCTTACGTTGAGCGCCAGGGACCGTCATACCCTATCGCTTCGCATGTGCAACTCGAGCCTCATCATTCCACAGGTCCACACTTGAAAACCCATAAAATTTTACGACAGCATGCGACGAAGACAGTGATCCGGGGTAAAAAATGCATTTCCATTGTACAGGGCTTTAGTATTTCATCTCTGAATGATAATATATACAGAGAGTGCAACGTCAAACCTTGATGCCGACACTTGCAATCATGCAGGTCTGGACAAGTTAGCCCCATGGTTAAGGATTTTTTCTTCGTTAACACCACTCTCCAAGCTATTAGATTTTTTTTATTGCTTCGCTATTCCGAGCATATATATGATAACGCGGTGTTTATTTTGAAAAACTATAAACTTTCGGAGATCTATGGATAAAGACCCTTTTTAGGCTTCGACCGTGGACCACTTGCGCACCGATGGAGAGCCTATGAATTTTTTTTTCACTACACGCATCTCGACTGAGATGCTGTTTTATTTTTCCCGGCAATCCAATGCGATATTAGAAAATTCTCGTGGGTTGGTGATATTTTCCGAGATGGTAGGGAAAGACGAAAAATGTCTAAAGGGGAAAACCATTTTTAATGATCTGCTGCGCTCACAAGCGTTCACACTTTGGATCGAGCAGTCAGTTAGTGAACATCATCTCTTTTGGGAAGCCTCGTTTCATCAAATATGGAGGGCAACGCGGAGAAGTCGGAACAAATCTTGCACGACCAAGCCGCGCTTCTAAGTTCATTCGAAGATTTTGCTGTGTGGGAACAACGGTGCGTTGAGTTTATCGAAGAATTGGAAACGCAAAGCCGGATTAAGCGCCCGCGACTATCAATTGGACACCAACAGTCACTAATAGCCCGAATAGCCCGTCTGGAAGGATTGAGGAATTGTGTGCGGAGTCGTTTCGTACACACGGGCGCAGGACACGGTGATCATGAGTTAATCTGGCGTGAGATTGAAACATCCTTCGAGAGTCGCATATTGACCGGGTCCATCATCAATCGCAGCCACATCGAGCCGAGACACTTTCTAAATGATGCTCGCGACCTAGTGCTTCAACATGTGCAAAATATTATCAGCAAGCATAACAGCATCAAAATCAATACAGTGTTTAATGGTGAATTCGCGAGTGGAGACAAACATGCTAATAAAAGTGTCAACACGCGAAACTGCGAACTATTTAGCACAAGCGATTTGGGTGAGTGGTATGAAGAATGTGTTGTGGAGCCCACTTTAACATTACTCGATGAATTTCAAGAACGTGATAGTGGCTGGGCTCTGCAGAAAATACTTAACCTCACGATAAATGTGAATAAGTATAATCCGATGCGTGCCGGGTGCTCCATATCATTACCGCGGGAAATAATGATGAAGAGAGCTGTGGTTAACGTCAAATCCAAAGATAACGCATGTTTCGCATGGGCAGTTGTCGCTGCTCTATACCCAGCTGAACGAAACAGTGACCGTCCAATTTGTTACCCTCATTATTCGACAGTACTGAATCTCCAGGATATCGAATTCCCGGTGACGATACATCAAATAAAGAAATTTGAAGCTCATAACTATGTATCGATCAACGTGTATACCACCACCACCGAAAAGGACATTGTTCCAATACGCGTGACTCAAAATAAGAAGGATAAGCACATCAATTTGCTGTACATACAAGATACCGAGGACAGCAATGTGGGACACTTCGTATGGATCAAGAACCTGTCGAGACTCGTGAGGGCACAACTGACCAAAAAGAAGCATAAAAAATATATCTGTGATCGGTATGTAGTTACCATAATATATAAGTAATTATATATGCTAGACGAATTAAACATAACAATATTTTTATCTTTGCAGGTGTTTGCACTACTTTGGTTCCGAGGAAAAATTGCAATCGCACGAGGTCGATTGTGGGGCGATAAACGACTGCGCGATCCGACTACCGAATGACACCAATAACTCGCTCCAGTTCAGCAACTTTAGCCGGAAAGAGCGACATCCTTTCATCGTGTATGCTGATTTAGAGTGTGTGCTGGCAAAGACCGATGGGGAGAACCTAGCGAAAGATATGTATCAACACCATGAAGTGTTTAGTATTGGATATTACGTGCGTTGTTCGTATGACGACTCATTATCTTCCTATCATTCACGCCGCAGTGCTGATTGCGTACCATGGTTTGTCGAAGAACTGAAAAATCTAGCATTGCGCATAAAAGAAACTTTCTGTGATAATGTACCAATGGTGCATTTAACACCAAGTGAGTGGGCTAGTTTTCGCGCAGCGACTCAATGTCACATATGTGAGAAACCATTTGCGCAAGAAGATGTACGCGTTCGAGATCATTGCCATCTGACTGGGCGCTATAGAGGCCCTGCCCATTCCAACTGCAACCTTAATTATAAACAGTCATTTTTCATTCCAGTAGTTTTCCACAATTTATCCGGTTATGATGCACATTTTATAATCAAGGAAGTAGCCACAGCGTTCGAAGGAACAACCAATGTGCTTCCAATCACAAAGGAGAAATACATCTCCTTCACGAAGCATGTTCAAATTACAGACGTTTCAAAACACAAGATCCAATTGCGCTTTATCGACTCATACAAATTTCTCAACACGAGTCTCGACAAATTAGCATCATTCTTGACCGACGACAAACTCAAAATTTTACGCACACAATTCACAACTCTCTCGACAGACGATTTCAGTTTGCTAACACGAAAAGGGGTCTTCCCTTATGAATATATGGATGACGTGACCAAGTTACACGGCACTTCCCTACCACCACGTGACGCATTTTACAGTTCCCTGACAGATGCTACAGTATGTGAGAGCGAGTACGCACATGCTGAGAAAGCTTGGGAGCGGTTCTCCATTCGAACACTGGGTGACTATAGCGATTTGTACTTGACGACAGATGTCTTGTTATTAGCTGATATTTTCGAAACCTTTCGGAATACGTGCATTGAGAGCTATGGCCTAGATCCCGCGTATTACTACACATTGCCGGGGTATACCTGGGATGCAATGTTAAAGCACTCGAATGTCAAGTTTGAATTACTAACTGACATCGACATGGTTTTATTCGTTGAGCGGGGTATACGCGGTGGTCTCAGTCAATGCTCAGACCGATATGCACACGCTAATAATAAGTACATGGAGTCGTTTGATCCATCGAAAGCATCATCATACTTGATGTATTTTGACGTCAACAATTTGTATGGATGGGCAATATGTCAACCCTTGCCATATGCAGATTTTCGATGGGTCAACGACGTGTCTAATTTCGATCCATTATCCATCGCGCTAGACTCACCTATAGGCTACATCCTTGAAGTCGACTTGGAATATCCCCAATCTCTACATGATGCGCACAAAGACCTGCCGTTTTGTCCAATACATGAAAAACCGCCGGGTAAGCGGGAAGAAAAGCTGTTAGCAACTGTCTGCGATAAAAAACGCCACGTCATACACTACCGGAATTTACAACAGTGCTTACGCCATGGGCTTTGCCTCACGAAAATCCATAGAGTCCTACAGTTTACACAATCCCCATGGCTGCGTTCGTATATTGAGTTAAATACCCAGTTTCGAACGCTTGCCAAAAACGATTTCGAAAAGAATTTATTCAAATTAATGAATAATGCGGTCTTTGGCAAAACGATGGAGAATGTGCGCAATCATGTAGATGTAAAGCTTTTGACAAAATGGGAGGGCAGATATGGCGTAGAGGCAATGATTGCGAAGCCAAACTTCCACAGCCGAAGTGTTTTTTCGGAAAACCTCGTGGCCGTGGAATTGCGCAATCTCGAGGTGAAATTCAACAAGCCGATATATGTGGGTATGTGCATACTCGACATATCTAAAACGTGCTTGTATGGATTTCACCACGAGTATATGGTACCTCTGTATCGAAATAGATGTAAAGTCATGTATACCGATACGGATAGTCTCATATATGCCATTGAGAGCGATGATATATATGCCGACATGAAGCGCAACATTGAAAAATTTGATACGAGCGACTATTCAGCGGACAATAGGTATGATATGCCGCTTGTCAACAAGAAGGTACCCGGTCTCATGAAAGACGAATGCAATGGTGCAATTGTGACCGAGTTCATTGGACTTCGATCGAAAATGTATGCGACACGTGTTGAGGGTAAGAAGGACACGAAAAAACTTAAAGGTGTCAAGAGTAGCGTTGTGGCTAGGACAATCACGTTTGACGATTATGCTCGATGCTTGAATGAAGAAGTTGAAATGGAGCGTAGTCAAACGTGCATTCGATCAAAGTTACACCAAGTCTACACCATTCGCGAGACGAAAATGGCTCTGAGTCCACATGATGATAAGCGGTATATCATACCGGGGACCTCTGATACCCTACCATGGGGGCATTATAGAATCCCGTCATGAAAAGTTTTGTAAATTTTTTTTTTCTACAACCTTCATGTAAAACTGTGTACATTTTTGTCAATATCGATGTATAAAACTCATGAAAATTATGTATATATTTTATTCACTCGATGTTAAAATTATGTTTGTTGTATATATTGTGCAAGAATGGATTTATTATTTTCCGTAAATAAAGAAGCGGACTTTTTATAATCACATGTGTTTATTCACTCTATCCATCTCCTCACGTTCCACGAAAAAGGGCGACGGCGAGAAGGGGGGAAGCCTGCTGTGGAGTCGGTCGGAGGCCTTGGAGGGATGCGGGGACGACCAGCAGGTCAAGAGTCATAAAACACACATATTTTTCCACTTTCTTTATTACCGACTACAAATCGGATTTACTTATCCAACTATTGTGGCTATTGTCGAAACCTAACCACTTTACAAACATTCGATTACCGCGCTTCTTCAATACCGCTTCGATGAGATAGATATCGGGGTGCTTGACACTGAGAAGCTCTTGTTCGTAGAAACCACAGGCGATCGGTTCATCTTTATGGTCCTCCAAGTGGTACGTCACGGGATGAGTTTTTTTTCACACGATAGATTGTAAATATTTCCGTTGTCCAGTTTGGGGTGTAACCCTTTTCGAAAACAGTCTTAAATTTGCTGACTCTCACTTTATCACCAACGGCGAGATTCGGCGATCTTTTCATTGGAGGCTTATTGAAAATCTGCTGCAATTGCTTCTCATTTTCCGCGTTGACATTTTTCGGCTTCATCTTAATGGTGCGGTGTACAGAATCGTTGTACTCGGCAATTAGATTATCAAGAATATCGATCCACTTATAATTACCACGAAGACTAAATTGCATCCACATCTTGTTCTTCAATGTACGATTGAAACGCTCGCAAATGGATGCCTTCAAGTTGCTATATGTTGAATACATGTGAATATTGTACTTTTTCATGACGGCCTTAAAGTCACAATTGTAGAATTCTTTTCCCCGATCAACGTGTAAGTTCTGCGGTATGCGTCCCTTAACGAGAATCGACTTCATTGCTGCTGCTGCCTCTTTGCCATTCTTACTTAGCATTGGCACGGCCCAGGCGAATTTCGAGAAGGTATCTATGACGGTGAGGAGAAATTTGTGGTTGGAGTTTTGACGCGCGTATGATGACATATCGACGAGGTCGGCTTGCCAGGTCTCGTCCAAGTCACGAATGTCCACATGTCGACGCGGATAGTTTCGTCGAGCAGGCTTATGTAGCTCCAGCACGAGAGCGCCTCTTTTTTCGTTCATTTTCCAGTCCACTCAGTCGTGCGTCCAATTCAGCAATGACGTTTGAATTACGAATCACCAAATCTTGTAGAGCTTTGACATCGGCCTCGAGTGTCCTCGCAATGTCTCGTATCGTAGCTTCAAGTCCATTAACCAACAACTGATTACTCTCATTCATTTCTTTGCGTATGTTCTTAATGATAGTTCGAGATTTCTTTTGTAACGCACTTAGAGTGATGGCGTCATCTTCTCCTTCCGGATTTGCAATGTTACACAATCGTTTCTGCCCCAAGTCATAATGACCATCTGCGGTAATTCTAAAGCCAATCCCGGGTCGACCTGGAGGACCTTGCTTACTGTGGAGTACACTCCTACTTGAATGACGTCCAAACACATCGACACTCATGATGAGAATGCGTAAATTCTCCGATGTCGAGTTAATAAATGATTTCAGCTTCGCGCAATTCCTCAATAATCGATATAATTTCATTCGCATGTGATGAATTTCCGGCTGCTTGGGATGCCAGAAGTAAGCGAAGACGATCCACTAGCTCGTTTGGATTATCCCAATAAATATAGTCCAATTGGGTGTTTTTTCTAGCTAGCTTATACTTTGGCATACCCTGTCCCACATGATATTTGCGATATATGTGTTAAACTTGTGGCTGGTGTAACGTCGTATAGCCTCACTAGGCTTATACAATTTTTTGTGCGCATTCGTCGAGATTACAATCTTTTCGTAGTTTTTCGAATCGTCCGGTGTGAGAGTTTCAACATTAGACACTTTTTTAAACAACAGCTCCGTTAATCCAACAGTTTTCGCATAACTCGCATCTCCCACACGAATATGTTCAGAGTCGAAAATTATCGGAGAATTGCCAATCATTAATTTGTTGTTAGCGAGATTTCTTACACCGTATAATACATCCAAGCTTGCCTTTCTATTTGTTTGTAATAGCAGGAGATATTCGCTGATCAGCTCATCGACATTTTGCGAGTCATCATCATCATCCTCATATATCAATTTAAACGAATCTTGTGTTTCACTCTTCAAGGAATCATGTGCCTTATTTTGCTGTTTCACACTATTTAACGCATCTTCTTTTTCTTCTTCAACATTATCTCCCACTTTTTCATCCTTAATTTCCCCCTTCACCGCCACCACCTCACCGTTTTTATACGACACCAATTTCTCCAATGGCCCCACTATAGGCTTAAAGACATCCTGCATTCTCTGCTGATCGTTATCTTTCCCAATTTTCATCATTCGATGCTTTCGTCTGATTGCATCGCTCGCCTTGGCAATTTCACGCAACACATCCTTTTCACGCAACAATTGTTCGCTCTTCATGTTGTCACTACCACGACATGCGTAATACTGTCTCTTCAACTACCAGCGATGAGTCATTTATCAATAGTGAGAAAATAATCAAAACCTTGTCTATATCGACCTCCGTTAATATCGCTATCCTTATCAATCGTGATAAATGCATACTTGTCAGAATTCCAGCATTTCACGCACATGTTTTTAAAGCACGTATAAGTCATATCCGTATTAACATGGTCATTGTAGACGTGCTTGAGATTCATATCGTCCTGCTTGAAAAGCACCATGAAATTTGCATTATCCCTCACGAGATGTTTGGGAATACGAGTGTACGTCTGACAAAGATAAAAACTGTCAACAATCTCGTGTCGTCCCATGGAAAAAAAGGCCCGAACATTATCCTGTTTTTCGCATGCTATATCATCAAAGATGAATATAGAGTTGGATCGTGCATCACTTGGTGCTATCACGTGTTGATGCGCCTCGAATGGATGATATTCAACTCCACTCACAGGTTCGAGTAAGTGTTCGAGCAACTTATACTTTGGCTGCTTGAGCGATTTGGAATACAAGTAAATATTCTCAAATCTCAAACCATTCGGATGGATGATGAGAGTGAGCAAAGCGTTGGTTTTCCCACAATTCGATGGACCGCAAAACAGTGCACGTATGCTATCCGGCAATAAATACCCATGGCGTTTTTGTTTCTTTTTCCCTCCACGGTCTTCGACAAACTCGTCGAAATTTATCACGGGAAGTCCGCCTCCGATAGTTTGCTTCCTGGACGTCATCTCACACACGACTAACGGCGAAATCATATAAATAGGCTTCTTATAGGGATTATCCGTCAGTCGCGTATTGTCTTTAGACATGATTGTGCATGGGAAGAGTGGTAAAGGTTTGGTCAACCGCCTAATCAACAAACTCCCCGTTGAACTACATTTGCCTGGATATCAGTATTGTGGACCAGGCACAAAGTTGGCCAAGCGCCTTGCTCGTGGTGATCCGGGCATTAATCCATTGGATACGGCTTGCAAACAACACGATATTGCGTATTCGAAAAATCCGGATAATCTTGAGGCGAGACATTTGGCGGATAAAGTGTTGGCTGAACAGGCTAGGCAACGTGTTACCGCGAGAGACGCTAGTATCGGCGAAAAAGCCAGTGCTTAGGGTGTGGCAAATATTATGAAGACAAAGAGAAAATTTGGCATGGGAATGAAGGCCCGCAAGGGTGGCGTTTGTTTGAAAAAGAAAATTGGCGCTGCAAAGAAGACAATGATTTAAAGTAATGATCCGCATAAGATTATCAAATCAGCTCTAAATGGTGCTCGTGCAGCGGTAAAGTTGCAAGGTGGTAAAGTGCGCACACCTCGCGTTCTACCTGTACCCCATAAAATTGGTGGTTTATTGCCCTTCCTCGTGCCCATTTTTGCGGGTCTTAGCGCTGCGGGTGCTTTGTCGGGTGGTGCGGCTAGTATAGCTAAAGCCGTAAATGCTGCTCAAGCAGCTAAGCGTGAATTGGATGAAAGTAAGCGTCATAATCGAACAATTGAAGCAATTGCATTAGGTCGGGGTCTACATCTGAAACCATATAAGCAGGGATTGGGCCTTCATATTAAGCCAAAAAACTAGAAGTAACGCTACCACACCAACCCCTCACCGACCACGACCTACTCAAATATGCAAAAATCCTAAAGATTCCACATTTTCGTGGAGTTTACATGCGCGATACATTGCCAGCGAGCGGACCTCTCAAATGTGAAGCAGCAATTGTAAATTTGGATGAAAATGTCGGTCCTGGAACACACTGGGTGGCTTACAAAAAGACCGGATCGAAAGTCATGTACTTTGATAGTTTCGGCAATCTTCCACCACCATCCGAGCTCATGAGACATTTCCGTGTCGGTAGCGTTCATTATAATTATACTAGATATCAGGAATATGATACGATTGAATGTGGACATTTGTGTCTCAAGTTTCTTTGTCGGCAGCTGCAGCACAAAGACAAATATACACTATATATAGGAGGGAAATGACGTGGAGAATTCAGTTGTCAATTTACCAGCATCATGGATGATAGTTTAACATTGACCATATCTGGCTCATCGTCCATACTCGAGGCGCAGTACTTTCTTCCCATCGAACTCTCGCCACACAAAAATTATACCCTCGGTCTCGTGGAATTGTTAACCTTCAACTCTATTCCCAATATCGACGTTGACCACGATAAACTTTACGTGGGAGATGAGGTGTTAACGATACCTACGGGCAGTTACGAAATAGAGGATATTGAGACGTTTGTACAAGCAGAGCTCGCGCGTAATAACATCACCATCAGCATTAAACCCAACAATAACACGCTACGCAGTGAGATCGAGTGTGATCGTGATGTCAATTTTGAGCCAAAAGATTCTATTGGTCATCTACTAGGCTTCACCGCACGCAAATTGGAAGCCAATAAAAGACACGAATCCGATCTTCCAGTAGCCATTCTCAAAGTGAACGCCTTACGCGTTGAGTGCAACATTACCGCTGGCGCCTATATTAACGGACAAAAAGTACACACAATTCACGAATTTTTTCCATCTGTGCCACCTGGCTATAAGATCATTGAAGTTCCCTCCCACGTAATTTATCTGCCAATCACGAGCCGAACGATTGACACGATACAGCTTCGCATAGTGGATCAAGACGGTGATTTGGTAAATTTCCGCGGTGAAGTAATCACCATACGCCTGCATATAAAGTCGTGATGGGCATTGTTTTCAACAGATCTTCCAATAACAATAAACGGTCATGGATAAAAACAATCAGTCGTCGGCCAGAGTTCAAAGTGCTAACACCTCAAAACGTGCTACTCTTGAAGAGTTTGGGTCTCAAAGTGCGTGGCGAAAGCGTGTAAAAAATTATTTAGTCTGTGCTCTGTGCATCTGTTGCGTGAAATGGAAGAAGAAATTGTAAACATTCAAACGCCTGTGGTCTTTGATGAATCCATCATCCATTGTGAGATTCACGCTCATCAGCCACATGCATCTTCAACCTTCAATAACAGCGATGAAATCCGTATTGCCATCCAACATCAAGACCTCTCTATCCTGCCAAGCAAGAGTTCCGTACACATATGTGGGAAATTATCAAAGCGTGACGGCGCGCCAACCACTGCTACAAGTCTCGTCAACAATGCCATTTGTCATTTGTTTGAGGAAGTGCGATATGAGCTGAATGCCGTAGAAATCGATCGTAATAAGAATGTCGGCATTACGAGTGTAATTAAGGGATATTCATCTCTCTCACCGGCCAAGAGTTCTATGCTCGAGAACACTGGATGGCTCGATGTCGAAGAGACCAAGCAGATTGTAGATGTATCGGGAAACTTTGATGTGTGCATTCCGCTCAGCATGCTCCTCGGATTTGCCGAAGATTATCGGAAAATTGTCGTAAATGCCAAGCACGAGTTGATTCTCACGAGATCAAAGACCGACGCGATGCCATTGTACAAACAGCGCCCGAAGACTACAAACTCGTATTGCATAAAATAGAATGGCTCGTGCCGTATGTGACAGTCTCGGATAAGCGAAAAATTCAACTGTTAAAGTTTCTCGCCAAAGACGCACCAATTTCCATGAGTTTCCGAACATGGGAACTGTATGAATATCCATTGCTGCCTGCCACCTCCAAGCACGTGTGGTCTGTGAAAACTTCGAATCAGCTGGAGAAGCCACGATATGTCATACTCGCGTTGCAGACGGAACGGAAAAATAAGAAACAACACAATGCGAGCCACTTTGATCATTGTAACCTGAGCGACGTCAAACTATACCTCAACTCGCAATGTTATCCGTATGGAAATTTGAATTTGAACATTGATCAAAATCAATATGCTATTCTCTACGAGATGTATGCAAACTTTCAACCGACCTATTACAACAAAGAGGCTGAACCATGGCTGAGTAGGATGGAATTTTTAGAAAAAGCCCCCCTCGTTGTCATTGACTGCTCAAAACAAAACGATTCGCTCAAGTCCGGTCCTGTTGATGTGCGCCTTGAGTTTGAATTGAAAAACAATATTCCACCGCAAACTTCAGCGTACTGCATGATCCTCCATGATCGTATTGTCGAGTACAATCCAATCAGTGGTGGGGTTAAAAAATTGGTATAAAATCATGCCAATGATCCGCGCCCACTTCAGTCAACATGGAGCTTATCGTCGACGTGCAAGGGTTCAAGAGACCCGTCAACGAATTTGTCCTAAAGGAGATGTCCATCGTCAAACTCCATGAGAAGAACGCCGAACCGCTGACATTCTTCTTCGATGCACCATTCGCCTGGGACGCTTTACCGGCCAAGTACAAAATGACAAACAAGTGGCTGGAACGCAATTATCATGGAATACGATGGGAACACAGCGGCATACCATACAAGGCAGCTAGAACGACAATTCGAGGAATCTTGGAAGGAGCTCCTACGATCTATGCCAAGGGATTCGAGAAGTGCTCATGGCTATCGAGATTCGCGGATTCAGCAACAAAAGTCATCGATCTGGAGACTCTGGACTGTCCATCGCTGCAGAAGTTGCCGAAAATCGCAAACGTTAAATGTCCCCATCATTCCTTCAATACAAAATACAATTGCGCCAAAGCGAATGTAAAGTCGTTGAAAAGCTGGCTCTCTGTGTACGAAGCGTTGTGTGAGCGGAGGATTTTTTTAAAATGAATAAAAACACTTTGAACAAATATTGTTCTCCATTTATTTTCCATATCTACGGCGAATACAGTTTGACGACAATTTTTTTTTTTTTTTTTTTACATTATATTCGATGAAAAAGTTTTTTCGTACATTTTTTACATAGCACCAAGCGTTAAAAACTCTACGATGATGACTGTGATGCAAACAGTTGTTGCACTCTACGATGGTGACGATGCCAGCTGCCGCTGAACTCGTTGCTTCCACCGGGCCTTCACGAGCGTTCTTTTCCACCATACTCAGACTCGATGGAACTCGACGCTGTTGTATTTTCCACCAATGTACTTCATGTAGAGTTGACCATTCCGCACCAGTTGCAGCATACTCTCGAACATTTTCAGATCTTGATCGAAGGCCTTTACCAGCCGTGCTGGCAAGAAGACGGCAAACTCATTTGCAACGTCCACGATGTAGCGTTTTCCAAACTTGGTCTGTACAGCTCTCATGTCCGTGATTTGATGATCCGAATGGACGTGGAGTTCTGACAGCTTCTTCGTCGGGAGGAATTCCGCCATCAGGCTGACTTTGTTGATATTTGAGAGATCCATTTTCACTCTTTTTCAAAGTTCTTTTCGGTGAAGTTGATGGTGCGGTGGAATAGTGCAGTCTGAGCTTGGTCCACGAAATCATAAGCTCCCTCGTAACCCCTCCACTCATATTTTAAAAACTTCTCCCCATTTATCCAATCATAGGCATGGTTAACAGGTTCAAACACGTTCGAAGAACCTCGCACGTAGAGAATTTCCCCCCTCGCAACACTTTTCACAGTCCCGACGTTGGGGTGGGGGACCATCAATGTGATCCTTCATTTGTGGCGTATTATAATGCTCCATGCATGGAAGATACGATATCACTTCACTATCGTTCCGATGATGCTCCGGCAAACGATCCCACAGTAAACCAATAAAGTTACCCGAATACTTTAGGAGCAAGACCTTTGGAACCTGTTCGAGCTCGTTTTTGGTCAAGTCCAGGGGGTGCTTGGCCGGATGCACCGCGTACATACTTGCACATGTGAACATCTTGACGTAATCTTGTGGAATGAAACCTCGACGGGTTGAAACTTGTTGTGGAATAACGCTGCAGCTGCATGCAATAAATAAAGCATTTTATGGGCTTTAAAGGGCCACCCTTCATATGGGAACTATCGATATCTCACTCTCGAAAATTTTCCGAGCCATAAAAACACACACACACACACACACACACAAACACACACACGCACGCACGCACGCACGCATGCACGCTGACCTCCCCACGACCGTAGCGCCACCTTGGCTTCCCTACACGCACGCACACACGCACGCACATACACACAAAACACTCATCGACGCCCCCCCCCCGCCAGACGCTTCGCGGATCACATCCCCCCCGCCGCAGAGGCCCCTCTGTGACGTCACACGCGCCCGGCGACCTCCCCACGACGGTGGCGCCACCTTGGCTTCACCACTTTTGACACACAACCTCCCTTTGAGTTAGAACCCCCCTAGTACATCTACTGCTATTTCTCGATGAAACGCGACTAGCTTCGAGGCTGGGAAGCGAACTCGTGACCGGCTGTATTGGTATAGGTTTTCCGCAGTTTCCCTATACCCATGACAGAAAATGTCATGGTGAATGCGATACAGAGGGGGAAGTCGGCTGCGGCCGCAAGGTGGGGATCGATTAGGGATGTGGATTGGAGAAAAATGGTGGGAAATGTAAAAAGGGGGAATCCCTGTACATGGAAGCTACAAATAGCGAAGCGTTCGCCGTAGCAGATACAATATAAAAAAAAATTAATTATCATACTTTCATCAAGCGATAAAGCCTTATCCCCAAAAAACAAGCCAATCAACCATCCGGCCGCTAATCGTCAGTACCAGAAAGTGCATATTCTACAAGCGATGGGATGGTCCCGTTGGTAGCGTTCTTGGCTTCGGTCCGCAGGGGCGCAGGATCGTTCCCTGCGCTCAGTGCTTTTTTAAAAATTATTATTTCTATTAATTCTTGTTTGATTAGTTATTTTTATTAGTTATCATTATTATTTTAATTAGTTATCTTTAGGTGTCGAAAAATTGATCGCGCACTCCGACCGCTTATTTGATTAGCTTGTACGTTAATTTAAATGTAATAATAAATCTAAATTACAACTTATTTATCTTCTAAAAAATTGTATGCGCTTTACTCACACCCATTCCTATGCCAAATAAATTGTAATTCATAAAAGTAAGCGGAAATATATTTATAGTCGTATTATTATATGCATTCTCGTAAGTTACGATTCGCGGCCGGATGGATGATTGGCTTGTTTTTGGGGATAATGCTTCATCGCTTGATGATAGTATATGAGAATGAATATAATAATGCGAATATAAATATATTTCCGCTTACTTTTATGAATTACAATTTATTTGGCATAGGGACGGGTGTGAGTAAAGCGCAAACAATTCTTTAGAAGATAAATAAGTTGTGATTTAGATTTATTATTACATTTAAATTAACGTACAAACTAATAAAATAAGCGGTCGCAGTGCGCGATAAATTTTTTGACACTAAAAGATAACTAATTAACATAATAATGATAACTAATAAAAATAACTAATCAAATAAGAATTAATGGTAATGATAACTTTAAAAAAAAAGCACTGAGCGCGGGGAACAATCCCGCGCCTCTGCGGACCGAAGCCAAGGAACGCTACCAACGGGACCATCTCATCGCTTGTAGAATATGCACTTTCTGGTACTGACGATTCGCGGCCGAATGTATGATTGGCTTGTTTTTGGGGATAATGCTTTATCGCTTGATGAAAGTATGAGGATTAATATAATAATACGAATATAAATATATTTCTGCTTACTTTTATGAATTATAATTTATTTGGCATAAGGACGGGTGTGAGTGAAGCGTAAACAATTTTTTAGAAGATAAATAAGTTGTAATTAGGATTTATTATTATATTTAATTTAACGTATAAACTAAAAAAATAAGCGATCAGGATGCGCGATACATTCTTTTGTATACATTGATAACGCAGAGAATCAAGAGCTAAATAAGCATTAAAATCATCTAAAAGCCTTGCGCGTTCCGTCGGTTGACGTCACGCGCATGTCGTGCTCAGATTGCTTTTTCCCTCGAAGCCTTCGTTTCGGCTTGGTCGCACATGAACGTGCTCAGCGTCCATGTATTGGTGTAGCTGCCGAAAGCGCGATGAAGGAAGACTAGAGGTAAGGAGTACGAACGCCTGTGGCGAGCCCGATCCAAAAGCGTCCGTGAAACTGTGGATTTTAGTAGTTAGTGTTTTCACGGCCTGCGTCGCTAGTGCATGACCGCACCGAAGTGAACTAAGCGACAAGAACACAACCGACGTCATGTTTCATCGATGATTCCCGCTCGTCGTTTGTGTTGGCATAAAACGTGTTCAGGCTAACCAATTTTGCGAATTGTGTTAGATGTAAAAAAAAAATAATTGTCTCTGTACAAAATATATTTAGTGATCTGCGGCAAAAACAATCAATCGTAGGTAAGAAAAATAGTACTTACATTCATAAAAAGAATGGTTTCGTTTTATCGTACCATTATCGTACCGAGTGAAATAAAAATGAACCCAAACGCGAGATATGGAGCAAGTGTCCCGTCGATGAGACAAAATGTGCAATATATGGATTTTTTTTCGTATATTGCACGTTTTGTCTCATGTCTCGAAAATAAACAAAATGTTTATTTTCGAGGCGTGAAAATGGGAAGTGAGTGGGTGAGTGGGTGAAATATCAATTTGCCATTTTCATAGAAAGTGAAATTAAATAAAAGCTTGTAACATTGTTTGAATTGTTGCTTTCAGTGCCCGAACGCGAGACAAACTTGCAGTGCAGCGATCGATCGAGAACTGCCGTTAAAATCAACACTCTCCATCAAGTTCTCGACAAAGTTTCGGACATGAAAAATTTAGAGTACGTGGGATGCCAAGCACACAATGAAGAGTTCACGAACAGAGTGATAAACTATTATCTCGTCATGAGAGGACATTTTCTACCGCGATCGGTCAACGAAAATAATCACGCAAAAAAAATAAAAACGAAAGACAATAGGAAAAAATCAAAAATGTAAGATCGATTTATCTGTACAGCGTGTCATAATGTGCAAATATGATGCGTGATAATTTGTAAATCTTTGGTTTGAATTCAAAATTCTTATGAATTTTCTTGTGTCTATGTTTTTACGCTTCCGCAACGAAAAAAAACATTGTCTTAATATCTGTATTTCGTTATTATTCTTTATCTGTACAGCGTATCATAATGTGTAAATATGAGATGTGATAATTTGAAAAACGTTTGTCCGGATTAAAATTTCTTATGAATTTTCTTGTGTCTATAAATAAATTTTGTTTGTTACGGTTTCCGCGAGGAAAAAAACTGACTTTATTTCTGTTTGTCGTTATTATTCTTTATCTGTACAGCGTGTCACAATGTGTAAATATGGTGATAATCTGTAAATTTTTTGTCTGGATGCAAATTTCTTATGAATTTTCTTGTGTCTATAAATAAATTTTGTTTTTTACTGCTTCCGCAACAACAAAAACTGACTTAATTTCTGTATTTCGGTATTCTCCAAAACAATCTATATATAAGAATTCTGTCTATCTATATAGAAATTGCCTTCACCAACTGGTTGAACAACTAATTTGATGAAATGATCGCTCCATATGAAGTGGCAAAGGGTGCTTTTTGCATATCGTACGGCACAGCCTTTACAATTCATTTGATCAAATTATCGCTCCATATGAGGGAGCTCACTTTTGCGGACGTTTCGACGACACGGCGTTCGTACTCCTTACCTCTAGTCTTCCTGGCGCGATCGGGAGACTTCGGCGCGCTCGGCTCTTCCCGAAGATGTCCGAGCGTCGGTCGCTCACGGACACGCGCTACTATGATTGTGTGATGGGCGCGTAAGAGACTAGAGAGGGGGCAACTTTTGCGCGCGATCTGGCTATATATAATTTTGCATCTCTCTCGCACGCAGACTACTTCTCAAGTATCATGCTGCTTTATGCACAGCTCACTTCTCATTATTTACTTATTCCGTCTCTGTCACACGCAGCTCACTTCTCGAGGTCTTAGCAATAGTGGCGCCATCCCTGTTTGACCACATTTTTGTAGCCACTTTTTTCAAGTCTCTCCATAAGAGATCGGACTCCTCCCACTCTAGCCTCCCTGCCCCTGACACTGGCCTACTATTCCTATACGATAAACGAAAACGCGTTTTGTCCCAGCTTTTTAGTTCTTGAAATCGCCACTACCTATCGTTGGCTGTTACGTGACAGCCTTCGGCTCTCAATACTCCGATGAGCTGAACGTTTCGATACTTTCGTGGCTTTCGTCCTGTTATTGTTATTGCGACGTTATTTATTGTGTTCGAACGGAAAATCCTTAGAACGGAAAATCATTCCAAATATATCAATAGACTTTTATTCATGTAAAATATCCGAAACACCGGCGCAACATACATATTGTAGCGAATTTTGTCCAACTCGCGGTGTTTGAACTTCGAGCGCCTGGTGAGGGCCACTAGAGAGCGCCAAGATCGCCATCCGGTAATGGGGATTGTGGCTAAAATCGGTAAGAGATGAAAAAGGTGACGCCCTGGCACTAGCCCCTTTACGAAGATGAAAGTCTAGCGGGACAGCTTGGTGAAAACCCTTGGACAATCGGCCAAGGCATCCATTTTTTGGTACGCCAACGGACGTGGGTAAAGAGCCACGGAATCCGCGTGGATTCTCGTACCAAATCGCCCATCGGGCGAACCTCCTGCGTGTTCGAGTACCGTCGTGCCTCGTGCGCCGTTGGGATCCCGATTACTCCGAGTGAGATTCGCACGACTCAATAGGTTTGTTCGCGCTAGCTGCACTCTACACTCGGCAGTGTAAACGGAACTAGGGCAGTGTCTAGGGAGTGCAGTTTATTTCCTCGCGGGTAAGCAACTCTAGCGCGAACGCGATAGTGTACAGGAAACATGACGGCGACCTAGTGGACCACACCTTAACCTCAATCAACACATGAGATTACGGAGTCCCATCTAACCGTTGAAGAGATATACCGTGTAACCTCAAGTTTGTTGATCTCATAAACTGATTACAATGGACGGTGTTATTGAAATTATTAACTTGTACTTGTAATTGCGCTCAGAATGGATGTATTGATACCAGTTTTACATAGAATGGAGTGTTAGTGATACGATTGTAGAAATCCAAAACCTTCACAAATGCACACGTTGTTGTCAGCATCAACGACTAAGCCGCCTTCTGAATCTCGGAACCACGGTCGTACATACAGGTCTGGCAACGAAGCCGAATTTCAATGGTGACGATTTGGTACCCTTATCGTCCAAGCTTTTCGCTCGCCAAAACGCCACTGCGCGTCGCTGTTGTCGCGGTAGGGGCTACGAGCCCCGGAGCGTGACATAACCCGGCACAACAGCGAAAAATATTCTCCATGCTGATTGTTTGTGAGCGGAAAAGAGGTGTAGCGATCATATTTTCCTGTATTTTATCATCAACATGGGTAGAACATGTGCAGTACCAGGGTGCAAAACAGGATACAGATCGACGAAAGAAAAGTGGTCGCTATTTACAGTGCCTAAAAATATTGAACGACATAAAAAATGGCAAGCGGCGATTCCTGCCATCCAGTTGAAGCCTTCGTACTTCGTGTGTGAAAAACACTTTGAAGAAAAGTATATTCTCAAAGAATCGATAACACGTGATTCACAAGGTCGGATTATCGCCCAAGTAAGTTTATACATTTCATATGTTTATATGTTTCATATGTTTATATGTTTCATATGTTTATATATGTTCAGAAAGTATTTATTTAGCTTATTCTCCCGTCAACATTCTTCAGGTTTTTTTACTCCCTTCCCTTACCCTGTGTTTCTTATTTTCTTATTTCACTCGTATCTTGAAGAGGATAGAAAAACTGAAAAACCTGGCCAATGCAGGCGGGCTTTTCAACAATTCCTTGTTGTTCCTATGAATATACGCAAGTAACGACCCCCAGTCTTTGTAAAAAATCACCTCCCATTTGGCGATCTGATACGCCAGTCTGTGCATGCCAAGCGGTCACTTGTCCCAGTAATGAAGACCACTAAATATAGTGAACCGCGACAGCTGCACGCTGATTGTACCTATCGTTGTCTGTGTATCTTGAAAAAGTAAAACTCTATGTATAGGACTTTACAATAATATTATTTTAACTTGCATTCAAGCTACTGCTCATAACTATCTGTAAATGTCACTGTAATTTTTTGTACACTCATTTTAGATTCCCTACATAAATCGAAAGCTTGTCGAGTCAGCAGTTCCAACAATCTTTGACAGTTGTACTGCGGTGAATCCATCGATGCCTACTGTCGTCAATCAGTCACCGGATGATGTTCTCGATGCCTCAAAATTCCTGAAATCCCAAGGTAAGTATCCATGTAATAGTGCGGTTTTTTATATTTCAAATTTAAATAGGCAGTACATACAGAAAACAGATATTCTATGTGTCATTTTACCTGAAGGAAAATACCTAAAATATTTCCAAGATGATCCTGGATAACACTGACACAGGAAAAGCACAGACAATTCCTCATAAAACTGTGTACTTCGATAAAAAAAGAATTAACTGATGTTAAAATATACTTATCTGATTGAAGCGATGATAGAAAGTGGAAAATACGTAGAAAAGAAAATAATTTATTGACAAATGTAAAACATTATAGGATATGGAAGCTCCTAAAATAAGGGAAGGACGAGAAAATTACGTACCTGATTTGTGCCTCCTAGAAATTGGAGAATACCTGAAAAAGAAAATAATGTATGATCGAACGTGATGCAGCATATGAAAAGAAGAATTGTAAAATCCTTACCTGATCCAAGGCGTTTTAAAAAATGAAGAATACCTGGAAAAGAAAATAATTCTTGAACATAATTTATGCAATATCGACCGAGAACAGTTGTTTCATGTGTTATTGTACCTTAAGGGAAATATGTGGGATTTTTTAAAGATGTTCCTGAGGAAAACACGAAACAAAAAAAATAACAATAATCGTTTAATATTTCAATGTTTTAACTTCCCTAGGCTGTTTGAAACAAATGAAAATAATATTAGTATCATTAAAAAGCCGAAATGCTGAAGTTACCTGAAAGACGATCCTCGCAATTATGGCTCAGTAAAAAATGACTAAATTTGAGGGATACTATTGATGGCACATCAGGGCATAAATGTTTTGAATTTTTGGTTCAGGTGGAATCTTTGGAGATCTATCGGGTGTTGCTCACGCAGAAAGTGTACACACATCGTACAAAAAAACGCCAAACTTCGTACAGAACCCGGATGTATTGCCATACGAGATCGCCGACACCGATGTTTCTGTGAAGCAGGAAATAATTCAAGCCGAGATTTCTTGTCCATACGAATTCCTTGAGTCCGACGTTAATTCGTCTCAAAAATGTATCCAGTCCGAGATTCTTTCGTCTCACGGTTTCGTCCAACACGACGTTCCTTCATCACAAGGATTTGTACAACGAGAGGCTCTTCCTAAGCAACAGTTGAACGAATCAGAGCATCATTCACCGCATGAGCTTGTCGAGCACAAAGTTGAGTCGCCGCGAGAATGCGTTCAGCACGAGGTTCTTCCACTAACACAGGTTGATAATATCGCATCAACTTCCGATAATTGTGTACGGAGGAACTCAGCGAGCACAGAGTGCGGCAAATATTTCAACATTTCAATCACAATCAACGATACTGCACGTGATGTGACGACGGATAAAAAGAACTCCATCACCATACCAAAGTCGTGGGGTGTTGCAGAGCACACTGAAGGCGGAGGGCAAAGAGTTGTGCTTACAAACATCGTAAAGACGCGCGAAAATAGTACAGCAGGGCCAATAATTGATAAGTGTGTCGAGATTAAAACGGACAAAACACTTTGCTATAGTGTTTATGGGCGCGTTATAGATCCAGAGGGATGCCAACTGACTCCAGTTTTAACAGACACGGCTCTGCTGCCGAAAACTTTGGAAAGATTAAAAAATTTGAATGTCTGCAATGGCCTAGGCGCTGTAAACGTTCATCATCTGTCGGTTGATTCGATGTTTCAAGATTGGATTCGACGATGGCGTGACAAGAATTGCACAATGATCTCAAAACGAAAACGATGTGAACATTGCAAGAAGATGAGGCAGCGAATTCTACGGAGAGAAGCAAGGTCGACGAAGACCGAAACGTTACACCGAAACGTTACACGTTACGTCACGTGTCAAATCCCATCGACAAGAGGAAGCTAATTGCTTTACGGAAAAAAAAACTCGCGTGCAAGACGCGTGAAAAATTATTCCAAACGGCGTATACGATTATTAACCCAGTCGTTAACGAAGAAAGCAGACAAAATCGCTTCCATTCACGCTGAAGTGTTGGCCGAGAAGTTTTTGCAGTTTCAAGTTCCCGCATCGCAACAAACAGCGGTTAAACAAATTGTCTCTGCTGCAACGAAGAGGCACACGAAAAGTCGTCGTTATTCAGAAGAATGGATAATGTTGTGCATGTTAATAAACATACGCTCTCCTGGCTTTTACGAGTTTCTTCGAAAAAATGACATTCTTCCACTGCCCTGTACAAAAACAATTCGCAGTTACTTCTCGCTTATACAATCGAAATGCGGCTTCGACGAGCAGTTCGGACAATTACTCAAGAAGCATTTCGATACTAAAGCTCCTCATCAGCGACATGGCATACTTCTATTGGACGAGATAAATCTGCGAAAGTCTGTAGCAGTTTGCTCAAGAAACTTAACTTACGTTGGATTAACGGATTTTGGCGAAGACGGGCCGGAATCTACGGACATCCAAGACCAGACAACGCACGGTCTTGTCTTAATGTTTCAACCTCTTGCAGATACTTATACCCAGCCAATTGCTGTTTTTGCTTCAAAAAATCCAGTGAAGGGGGAGGAACTTACGAAGTTGGTGGTTAAAGCTATCATTTACTTGGAAGGAAGCGGAGCGAAGATCCATGGCGTCATCGCAGATGGTGCAGCGACGAATGCAAAAATGTGGTCCATGTTGGGCGTATCAGGTGTCATGGGAAATACAAAAACGTGGTTTACGCACCCGGTCGATGAAGAACGGAAAGTATTCGTTTTTTCCGACACTCCCCACGTCATCAAGAACATTCGAAACCGGCTCTACAATAAAAGAAAATTACGGGTAAGTTCCACCGCCGCATAACTCTGCGTGTTAAAATGGTGCAATGTTACTTACCAAAAATTGACAAGCCCTGCATATTTCATTCTGATTGGTACCGAAAAAACGAATCCAAATAATAATTCTTAAACGATTTACCTGAAAAAAGCACGAAAAATCTCTGAAAAAAAATACTCACCCGATTTGCGTAATCCTAGGGAATGGAGAAAGATATTTTACCCTTCTGAAAAAAATAATCCAATTTCCATTTGTAAAAATAAGTTTTGACTCGTATACTGCACCTAAGCGAGTAGTTCTACATCAATACCTTCAATAAACGCCACAGTATACGCGAAATCACTAATTACATACGTTAAATAAAAATGTCTACAGATAAAGTCGTCGGATAAGTACGTATCCTGGGATTACTTCAACATCCTATTCGATCTCGACAGTAACCACCTAGGATATGCCAGGGTTTGTCCAAAAATAACACAGAGGCATGTTATATTGGACAGTACCTCGAAATTTTCTTTCCATAGCTATTGTATTCACATTATTCGTTTACATTCCATGGAAAATGAACCATTATGCTTTTGTGTATTTACAGATTTTTAGTAACTCGGTTGCGCAAGGTCTAGCCTTTTATTTGTCGCAGAAAGTCGAGTCTCTTGCTGGGTGCGAAGATACGATTCAGTTCTGCACTCAAATCAACGCTATGTTCGATGCGTTGAATCGAAAATCTCCCAACGAGGGGCTAACACCAACGACGAAGGATTTTAAGGTAAATAATTTATGCGTATTGAATAGCCGTACCAATACATTACTTCCTTTGTAAGCGGTATAGTCTGTTTGCAAAAATCCTTTTACTATCTGTAGGTACTGCAAGATTCCATCAAATGGTTGAATGACTGGGAATCTGCCAAGAACAAAGGTGACATAGCGGCCGACGAATACTTGACCAAGCAAACGTCGGAGGCACTCCGATTATCCTTACAGTCAACAATCGATTTGTGTTGTTATCTCATCGAAAAGTTCAATTTTGAATATTTACTAACAGGAAAAGTGAATCAAGATAACTTAGAGGTATTTATGACCATTTATAACCATTATAACTGTCTGAATTGGGTAAATTTCCCAATTCGATACTACTAGATGGCTTCTATTCATACTCAATGTAATCCTGTCGTCACGATTACTTACCGTATTCGATGCATCTTAAAACAGGGAGACAGAATACTTACCTGATTTACGTAATCCCGGAAATCGAATATCTCAAAGAAAAAAGGAATGAATTGAAAAGTCACGCGGAAAATACGATCTGCTACTTTGCGCAGTTTTGTAACCTGAATTGATGAATCCTAAAATGGATTCACGTGGAGAAGAATACTTACCAGGATTGAGTGATCTTAAAAAGTGGCGCATACCCGAACAAAAAGAATAATTCACCCATTCTTTTTTTTCGGGTATGCACTTTTCGGGATCGCACTAATTACGTAAGTATTTTTCTCCTTATTCCCTCATTTTAGGGGTCTCCACATTGTACTTTCCTTCAATTTTGTATCATATCACCCTATAATACAAAATTAAAGCAAAGTACGATGTAGAGACCTCTAAAATGAGGGAATAAGGAGAAAAATACTTACCCAATTAGTGCAACCCCGAAAAGTAGAGAATACCTGAAAACGAAAATATTTTATGAACAAAAATCATGAATGTTAAATAGATATTTTTCCGTCATTGTGATCCACCATGCTAGATGATCTGCCTTTTGCGTATGTGTTTCATTATTTGTTTGTTGCAGAAATTTTTCGGCACTATTCGCCAAGCCGCTGGATGCAACGATCATCCAAGTTGCCCAACGTTCTTACAACTGTACAAAGTACTTTCGATCTACAGTATTATAAAACCTCAAAAATTTGGAAACTGTACCGTTTCCGAACAGTCCACGCCGCAGATTCTGGTCTCGCTACAGGAACTGAAAGATATTTATGGGCCAAAGTCTGAAGGAAAATTTGCTACGTATTGCCGACGTGTGAAGGATAAATTAGACGAGATTTTACGACAACACGATTGCGAGGCGGACGAGATTATAGATGCTCACGATCATGATTATGCTTTGCCTGAGACCCTTGACTGCATTATATATTACGTGACAGGTCTTTCATTTTTATTTTGACTTTTTGCTTATACTGCTTCATATCTTAACAATAGGTATGTGTCCTCAGTATACTAACAAATGTTGCATTTAACACTTTTTAATCAGATTCTTTTGATTGCATGCACTGCTTTCTTTCCTACGTAGCCATCGTATAATACGGAATCACTACTCACTTGGGGAAAGTTTGTACTAACAATAAACCAATGTCTAATACGCTTGCATCGTTTTCCAGGTTATTTGTGCAAACAAATATTAAAATTGTACAGCTCATGCATGACTTGCCAAGAAGCTGTGAAATCCGGTTCTCCTTGCACGTCTTCATTGTCGAAATTAGTCGACATAAAATCACGTGGAGGACTGATTCACGCTAATTTACGGTTTTTTAACCTGATCCGTCACGTAGAATCATGTTTTGTCAAATATGCTTCCCACCGGAATGTTTTTGATTACACGCTCGAAGAAGTTCTGTCGTCTTACGACTTCAGATTCCCTTGCACAGAGCATGCTTCCGAAATTTTGTCGTATGCGATTGTTTATTATATCCGCTTGCGAATGAGACAAAACACTTACCAAGAAAATGTAAATAAGCCGAAAGATTGCGCAAAAAAACGAAAAATATCGCGACTGACTCAACATTAAAGATAACATCGGTCCAAACGGCGTACATATTATTTTTTTTCCCTTTTCTGTATCCTGCGTTCTCCCTATCTACTAAGTGATTGTCTTAAGCAGGGATGGGAATGCTTTAAATTAGGGATGATCAAAAATACTCTGAGATGAAGAATTATAATAAAAATAATTGTTCATAACTCAGAGTAATAATTCTTTTGAAGATTCTTAATGCTAAATTTTAATGATGCTAAATTTTGTTAGAAATAAAGTTTTTAAAAATTCTATATTACACCTATCCCCGCTCAACGTGATTTGCGTACATCAGAAATAAATTCAGAAGAAAAAAAACGCCGGTAATGAAATTGAACTCGAAGTACTAAAAGTGGAAGTCCGGAACGAACCCACTTGGCCAAATCACCTTTATGTTAGCGATTAATGAAATGTCATTTATTCACATCAGAATCACTTGAATTTTTCTAGGATTCAGTTTAGATTTTAATATAAATCCGATAAAGCCTTAATTAGTTAGATATCTTTGATCGTGTAAAATATGGACTTGTATTTTATTTGTCTGTAAATCATTTAAATATTGTTTACGAAATACGGAATAAATACGAGTAATAGCGTTAGAGTTTACAGCGCATGCGTCACATGTGGTAGAGAGAGACAGAATACTACGCTTGATCGTGGTCTGTCTTTGTTGCACATAGCCCCTAGCTCTCATCACGCACCTCACGGCCGTAGATCGAACTGCGTGAAAACGCAACCGCTAAGAGGACGTACCCCCACCACCGTCGTTTCCAGACCTGTATGTGAGACCGTGCTCGGAACAGCACTGCTGACTTAATTTTTTGTTCCTGTTCCATGTTAGCTTCTATTTGCGTTGATAGTAGATTGGAACGTATTGTGATACTGCGAATTTATAATAAACACTTGTCCTTATATCTTGTCAATTTTTTTATCACCTTGATCAATAGAAATTGATAATTATAATACTTTGTTATATTGAACCTTTATTATTGATTGTTTTTCATAATAAATAAGAATTTGTTTGTGATTGCCTTATACATTGTAGGTCATGTCAATTTTTCAATCACCTTGATCGATAGAGATTGATAATTATAATAGTTTGTTATTTTGAACCTTTATAATTGATTGTTTTTCGTAATAAATGAGAATTTGTTTGTGATTACCTTAAATATTTTAGGTTATGTCGTACTTACCTCTGTGTACACTCACTGACAGTTTCGCTGGTTATGGGGTTATTCTAGTAATATCACTGTTACACTTTTCGTGTACTTTTACACCTCGTCAAGATCGAGTGTAGAAAGTCTAGGGTTAATGGCACGAAAGTGTAGCTACACTCGTAACGCGAACAGCGACGCGTGACGTCATTTTCGTTAAAACGAACGCGAAATGGTACACTCCCTAAAAAAGTGTAGAAAGTGTAGGTAGCGCCAGCCCCCTGACACTGGAAGATAAATGCTGTTCGCAAAATGTCCTTGCCACACTGTGGCGCTAGTAGTTATGTGACAGGCATGCATATGTAATCATGTTGCGCCGGTGTTTCGGATATTTTACATGAATAAAAGTCGATTGATATATTTGGAATGATTTTTCGTTCGAACACAATAAATAACGTCGCAATAACGATGACAGGACAAAAGCCACGAAAGTATCGAAACGTTCAGCTCATCGGAGTATTGAGAGCCGAAGGCTGTCACATAACAGCCAACGATAGGTAGTGGCGATTTCAAGAACTAAAAAGCTGGGACAAAACGCGTTTTGGTTTATCGTATAGGAATAGTAGGCCAGTGTCAGGGGGCTGGCTAGCGCGAACAAACCTAATGCCGGCCACGACGTGGCGCGGGAATTAACGACGCGGAGTGCAGATTCTCCTCGTACACGTGCTTTAAGGCACGCAGTCGCCAAGCACTGTTCACGATCATCACCCCTCGTGATTCATCATTCCGAAGACGATTTTGCGCCGGGTAGCGTCAGCGTGTATCGCCAACCGTAAACGAAGTGGCCCTGGAATTCTGAAAAGACAATCATCTCACGGAGTGCAGCGAGCGGCACCTGCGCCGACAAGATTCCAGAGGCAGCCTGTCAACGAGGAGTCCGGGCGGAGGCGTCCCCCGAACATAATTAGCGAACCATAGTATAAGGAGCGACACTTATGTAAGTACCCGATGTTCCATATGTAACAATCAAGCAAATCGGCTTGTTGATTCCGGCCAAGGGGCCGGGAGCGAGGTGCATGGCGACAGATGGCGAGCCACTCATACGGAGTGACGATAGCGTAGATCGAAGGTTCCTGTAATGCGGAGGTGCCACCGAATCAGAGCGCGTCTGAGGGTGTTCCGAACTCGACTCGGTGTTCCGAAGACGGATGCCGAACGTTTTGATATAATTAAGGGTGGCAAGCCGGATATTGTCCACGCCGTCGTCCGCCTGAAGACGAAGCGAATTTTTGTTCTGATAGATTGAGGAAAAAATAGGCCTGTGAGCCGTAAATCGCCTGTGCATTCGCTGTCAATGATGTTGGGAGTAGAAATTAAAGAAATGATTCGCCCTGCGGGGCAACTTGTGTATTGAAATAAGGAAATTACGGGTATTCATCCAGTTAATGTGTCACCACTTAACGAAAATAAATGTGGAATTGTTACAATATTTATGCATGCCTGTCACACAACTACTAGCGCCACAGTGCGGCAAGGACATTTTGCGAACAGCATTTACCTTCCAGTGTCAGGGGGCTGCGAGTGGCTAAAAAAATGTGGTCAAACAGGAATGGCGCCCTTAACTCTAAGACCTGGAGAAGTAAGCTGAGCATCGATGTTGTGTAAGAGAGATGGTAAAGGATCGAATATGCATCCTAGCCAGAGAGAAACCTGAGAGAGCCCACGGAGCGAAAAGTCCAGGACAGATTGGTGGAGCTCGGTTCCATAGGATCTGTGTGTCCGTTCCGTGAACTAAATTCTCAGCGGGTAAGTGATGGATGCAGATAAAGAAGTATGCTCTGTATTATCTGCTCCACCGCTGAGCGCTCGGTTTTTCTTACCCACACATGTAAGCTCACACGCACGCATATTACAAAGTAAAACTGCGGTATCCCTTGGCCACTGCCGCTTTTCTCGAAGATTCAGTTGCTTGCAGAAATGCGATTTCAGATAAAAGCTTGCTTCTTAAACGGATGCAGTACTTTACATGTAATATTGATTTAATAAAATATATATTGAAAATCATTCTTGACTGAAGACGTGTATTATAAATAAATAATAAACAAATCATCAATTTGGTTCCCTTTCTCTCTCTCTCTCTCTCTCTCTCTCTCTCTCTCTCTCTCTCTCTCGGATAAATTTGGTTGAAATTTTAAATCCATCCGATGTGAAATGAATTGGTCAATTCATTCTCTCATTCGTCGAATTTATGTGCGTGAAAATGTATTTCACATATTCGAAATGTATATTCCTGCAAAGAATTTTCCATTCACAATAAATATTTCTTATAAATTAAGCGCCAAAATTGGGAGATTACATTCATTTTTGCTCAATCGTAATCGATTACCTTTTAAAATTCTTCATTTTTTTTCTAACCATTTTTTATCAAAATACCGTTTTTAAAAAATCACTTAAATTTCGGAGCAAAAAGAAAAGTGATATTTCTAATTTGGCGCTTAGCTAATAACAAATATTTATTGCGAATGAAAAATTCTTCGCAAGAGTACATATTTCCAGTATATAAAATATATTTTCGTACATATAATTTCGACAAACAGACCAACGAATCGACGAAAGAACGAATCGACTAATTTCAATTTCCAAGCGAATTTATTTGAATGATGAATAATGAAGTCTACTCATTCCTGAATCTCGCGAGTACATGAACCCCCACTTCCAGAAGGTATTGAAATGCGTGCGTGGAACGATATACAGATAAAGATTCGCAGGATTCCGTTCGAACATCGTGCGGGATCCGGAGGAAGCAATTTGCAAATTTGAATTTGCAGCGTTTTTAGCAACCACCCAAGGTTTTTTTTTAATTTCAAAATGCCGTACAATCTTTTTGTTTAAACAATTTCGACAAAAATTACAGATATTGAAGAGGTTGCAAAGATGAATATCTGTGCAAAATGACGGCCCTGTAGCGCAAACAGTTCTCGAGTTATAGACGTTTGAATTGTACTGTGTCAGGACATACACACACCCACATACATACACATGTCCGGGCATTTATTCTAAATATGATTTTTCGATGTTTTGGGACTTGTTCATCATGTTTGTATTGAAAACTGAGAAACGAAATTTTAACCGTCACAAAGTTTCGTTTATACACAAGCAAAAAACCCTTGATCGTGTCGTGTCTCATCTTGTTACGTCTTTGATTATATATGTTTATTAACAGTGTATTGACGGATCAGTTCATTTATTGATGTACAAAACTATATATTGACTGCTGTCAGATTTCAATCGTCAGATTACAAAATAGTATGCAAAGCACACAAAGAAACGCAAAACCACATAGTTGTAATAGAAACTTTTTAGGAATGTAAGAAACGCCATAATGTAGGATGACAGAATTATATATATTTTATGCGTGAATAATACAAAACCGCGAGACGTCGTGTGCCATAGTATTCAGAGCACGTATGAATAGAAATTAGAAGATGTTTCGGGTTTGGAAGTCTCTCGAGTAGTGATCGTCGCCTCGATGGTCGAAACGTCGATCCCCTTGCGAGCCGCCGAGCCCACCAGCCCTTTGTGGCGCTCGCTAAGCAGTTATCGCCTTCGTATAAACAGCTCGGGCGATCGCTGCTTGAGCCGAGACGTTGGTGACCGCGTCTCGATCGTCAACGTGAGCGCCGAAAGAAATCGTCGCTTTCAAGAAGAAACATTGTAATAGTGAATGTGTCTCACAGAACACTCTTCATCCTGTTTTCGCCCGAATCGTGACAATATATGTTTGTAACATATATTGCTTGTATATAACTGTGATTGAATTCTTGAAGTTGGGTTGTGCCTTGGTTATACATTTTTTAATGGTTTTTTAAATGTTACCCTTAAATAAAAAACTGTTTCCCGGGCGCGCCAGTGATGTCTGTTCATATAAAGGCTGTGAAAATCGACGTGATGTTACAAAATTCTTTCGGTTCCCGACAACTGACATTCAGCGTCGCGAAAAATGGATTTAGAATTGTGGTATGTATATAACTGAAAGAATTTGCATTAGAAAGTGTTGAACGAAATTTAAAAAAAATTATAAATAAGAAATTTAATTTTTTTCTAACAAATTAAAACTTGCCCAACGTATTGTGAAAAAATTATTTTAGAGAACCAAGTGGGAAAAAATTCTACTTACATTAAATATAGAAATAATATATGTTAAACGCTACGCGTATTGGGACGTGGTTTTATATTGTTGTCAATTTAATTCTCTATAACTGTTATTCAAATTATGATTTATTTTTATTTTGGAAGTTTCTGTACAACTTTCGGCTTTGAAAATGCTTATTGGCTCTGGAGCGCGAAAATCGAAAGCATTCTTTGGGAATGTTTTTTGCTCTACTAATGAAGCGATCAAAAAATCACTTCAGGGCTGCATTAAGTATATAATAACGTACATACTGATATTTTTTTGTAAATAAAAAATACAACATGGGGTCATAACGCGTTTTCTCGAAAGTATATGTTTTTCAAAATGGTCGGCAACATAACTTGTGCAATTTTTATCCGATCGACTTAAAATTTTAACTGTAGCTTCTTAGATATATTATCTAAAGCAGTTCACACGATTTTTACGATGAGATGAAAATTACGGTTTTTATAAACCAATGAAAGTCGTTTTTCTTATAAATTTTTTTTGTCTTTTTTCAAACTACTGCCATTTTGCGAAAAATCAATATTTAACAATAATTTTGTGTGCCGCTTGAGGTGATATATATAAGAAGCTATAGTTCAAATTGTAAGTCGATCACATAAGAATTGCACGAGTTATGCTGCCCGCCAGTTTAAAAAACATAATTTCGAGAAAAACGCGCTGTGACCCCGTTTTGAATTTTTTATAAGAAAAAAATATCTGTGTATACATTATTATGTATTCAGTGCAGGCCTAAAATAAATTTTCGATCGCTTTATTAGTACAGCAAAAAAAATCCCAATAAATGTTTCGATTTTTTGCGATCCAAAGGGGTGTAACCCTTTAGGCTATTCACTAAACCTAACATACTGAAAATATCAAGATCTACAGTACCAACTTTTTTTTTCCAGCCAACTCTGATTTATTACAAAGGAGTATTACGTCGCTCGTAAAGTCTGGAGTTTGTGCGGTACATTTTGCAAAGGATGATTTTTTGACGCCAGACCGCTTAAAAAGCACAGCTACTCGTGTCGATTATAAGACATGGGTCTTAAATAACTCTTCCGACATCATGGAACACGATCAGACAGGAATAGATGATTCTTTACAACCGATGGAGCACGATCAACCCCGTTTGACTGACACTGCGATTGGTAATCTCCTGAAGAGAGTCACTTCTTTTGAAAAAGAAAATTATGACCTCCAGAAAGAATTGCGCGTTAAAAAAAAAAGATTCGTGATTATCAACGAACGCGAGAATCGAGCGAAGGTCAGAGCAGAAAGGTTCACCAGAAGCAAGGTAGGCGAAATAGTTGTATCGCTCTCGGACTTATCAGCGGCTGCAAAAACGATGATAAGTTTGCAATTCCACACAGCTAATGCGCCGTTCTCGAATGAAGAGAAAAATTTGGCCAAATTATTGCATTACTACTCTCCCGTTGGCATGAGTTGACTTCGACAAGCGGGATGCAATTTTCCCAGTTCGTCGACCATGAAACGTTGGGCCATGGATTATGACATAAGACCTGGGTTTACGGAGTCCATTTTCAAGGCCCTGGTTGAGAAACTTCTGAATCTACCTCCTGAGCAACGGTTGCTATCCTTGATTTTCGACGAGACGAAAACAAAGAGCATGGAGGAATTTTCGGAAGCAATGGACCAAGTAGAAGGACTAGTTGATCTTTGTCCTCTTGGACGGCGGGATCAGCGAGCGACAGATATTTTGGTATTTTCAATTCAAAGTATCAATGCTCGAAAACCGTATCGCCAACCGATAGCGTATGTGTTGTCGCATTCGGCTGTACCTGCGACACATTTGTCTGACTTGGTTACAATGTGTTTGGAAAAACTCGCTACCGTTGGGGCTGATGTCCGAATGACATGCTGTGATCAAGGTGGGCCGAACCAGAAGCTCTACAATACCGAGCTCAAAGTCACACCTGAGCAGCCCCATTTCCTTCACAAAGGCAAGTTATATTATGCGGTGAGCGACTTCCCGCATTTAATAAAAAGGCTTGCTGCATTCTTCCGAGAGGGCAGGGACAACTCTGAGATGCTTTATCAAAATGGTAAAGTTATTGTGGCTTGGGATGATTTTGTCGAAACGTGGAGAATCGATTGTGCCACAAAAGCTGGGTCAAACTTGTTGTCTCACATCACCGAAAGACATATGCAGCCGAAGACGGTTGAATCGATGAATGTAAAACGAGCTTTTTCAGTTGTTCAGCAACCGTTTATCGTGCGCAATTGAAACGGCGGGAACGAGTGGTTCACTAAAGAGTAACACATGGAAGGCATCGTCAAATTTCGCGAAGAAGACGAATGATGTCATTGACGCATGTAACTCTTACAGCTTAAACGTTACTGTTGGAAAGAAACGAGTTTTGTCGGATAGGTATCCTGATATTGAACAATTGCTGAAAGAATTCGTCAATGAGTGTGAATCGTGGAGTACTATCCCGAATGGAAAAAAGCAACTGCCATTTATGCGAGGCCTTCGACAAACGGTGACAGCCTTACTTTTGCTCTACAATTCTGTCAAAGACAAATTTCCCGACTTCGAACTTGCCACTGGACTATGTAATCAAGATTCAGGTGAACAAGTGTTTTCCAAGTTGCGGCAACGTGGGGAATTCCATGCTAATTCAACAGCTCGGACGGCACGCATTTCGCTAAAGCATATTATATCTAGCAAGGATATCTATGCGCCAGAGAAAGGCAACTCACAATGTCCTGAAGTCCTCAACTTCTCCATAGCCCATTGACTGCGACACAAGATCCGAAGGTCGATATTTTCGACTTTATCATACCGGAACAAGATCATCAATTTGTGTCAGATATCGAACAGATGGAAGAGGATATTCGAAGTGTTACCCAGGATACCTCTTTCGACCTCAACGCGTTTAAGAGCTATGCTCAGAATGCTTTAACATATTTGAGTGGCTTCGTGGCGTTCCGCACAATCACGAAATTCAATTGTGCTGAGTGTCGCGAAGTCCTTGCAAAGACGCCGATGGCAAAATTACCGACGACGAATTCTATCTGGCAGCAAGAGAATATGATAATCCGAATGAAGATGAACCTCCCGTTACGAAACTGACACGGCCGCAGGACATTCTTAAAAAAGTGGTCTTCCTGCAACTTCGCCATTTTCATAAAACAATTGGAGATTACTGGGCACAAGAGGACGTTCTAAAAAAAGCGACGAACGCTTGCGTAGTTGTAACAAACCAAAAAGTCCCAGAATGGTTTGATTCCGAGCATTCATGTCGAGAACACCGCATGCATGTACTCAGATACCTTCTGAAAGTGAGAATTTATGCACTCACGAGATTCAGGAATCAACAAGCCCTTGACGACAAACGGCATAAAATAAGTCAAAAACTGAAAAATTCGAAGAGTATGTAAGAAAATCACTATCTGTTTTACATATTATTTACAAAATTTGTCGTTGCTAGAGTAACAGGTGTACGTCACGCGTCTGATTTATTCGACTGTACACGCTAAAAAAATGTAAGAAAATCACTATCTGTTTTACATATTATTTACAAAATTTGTCGTTGCTAGAGTAACAGGTGTACGTCACGCGTCTGATTTATTCGACTGTACACGCTAAAAAAATGTTGGATAGAATAATGAAAGAGACTAATGAGAAAATGTGAGATACATCAGGTTATTAGAGTAATGAGAGAAAAAACAAGAGAGAGAGAGATAGAGAAAAAAATGATGATTGAATGATAGCTGGAATTAAGATGCACACCGAAGGAAACATTGGCAGGACGTGTAAGAGGGATTGAGACGAAAAAGCGAGCGTGATCACGAGTGAGAGCGAGCGAGAGCGAACGAGACAGCTTCATCTGTTGTCAAGAATTTTTAAGAAACTTTAAAGACTGAGCACGAAAAACAGCTATATGTATGATTAAATTAAAAACAAATGAATAAATAGTTTCTTCAACTTTATGGTCGACAAACAATTTATAGCTTGTCAAATTATTTTAACAAAAGTCGTTTTGCACAGATGTTCATCTTTGCAAACTATTCAATATCTGTAAATTTGGTCGAAATTGCTTAAAAATAAAAGATTGTACGGTATTTTGCAATTAAAAAAACCTTGGGTGATTGCTAAAACGCTGCAATATCAAATTTTCAGATTGCTTCCTCCGAATCCCGCACCATGTTCGAACGGAATCCTGCGAATCTTTATCTGTATATCGTTCCACGCACGCATTTCAATACCTTCTGGAAGTGGGGGTTCATGTACTCGCGAGATTCAGGAATGAGTAGACTTCATTATTCATCACTCAAAAAAATTCGCTTGGAAATTGAAATTAGTCAATTCGTTCGTTCGTCGACTCGTTGGTCTGTTTGTCGAAATTATATGTACGAAAATTTATTTTATATACTCTAAATATGTACTCTCGCGAAGAATTTTTCATTCGCAATAAACTTTTGTTATAAGCTAAGCGCCAAAATAGAAATATCACTTTCCTTTTTGCTCCGAATTTTAAGTGATTTTTTTAAAACGGTATTTTGATAAAAAATGGTCAGAAAAAAATAAAGAATTTTAAAAGGTAATCGATTACGATTGAGCAAAAATGAATGTAATCTCCCAATTTTGGCGCTTAATTTATAAGAAATATTTATTGTGAATGGAAAATTCTTTGCAGGAATATACATTTCGAATATGAAAAATACATTTTCACGCACATAAATTCGGCGAACGAGAGAATGAGAACCAATTCATTTCACATCGGATGGATTTAAAATTCCAACCAAATTTGTGCCGGTAATAATTAAAGATGTGCATACACATAATAATTGTATAAGCAGGTAGTCAAGAAATATCATTCTCATGAGTTGAAAAAAAATATCATTACTTCGACTCGATCCCGAGCTCTTTTGCACATTGCACCAGCGTGCTAACCATAGAGAGCTTCCATAATAATAAAAGGTTGTTTTCCAATATTTAAGGAGTAGCCCCGCTTGGGGTTTAAATTCGGATTGGCTGGTTGGTTGGTTTGAAATATTAACTCGAGGTGAACTCGAAACGGTACGAGCAGCTGCTCTCAACAGTAGAGCTGCAAAACTTTTCTTCTTTGTACGATAGTAGATCGTACATAATCATTTACCTGCTCGCTAAACTATTTTTCTTATAAAGAGATAAAATAACAAATTTTTATTCTATTTTAAGGGGGGTGGGGCGAGAGAGAGAGAGAGAGAGAGAGAGAGAAAGAAATTGATGATTTGTTTATCATTTATTTACAATACACGTCTTCAGTCAATATTTATGTAAAATATATAGTTTATTAAATCTTTATTACATGGAAAGGGCTGCATCCGTTTAAGAAGCCAGCTTTTATCTGAAATCGAATTTCTTCAAGCAACTGAATCTTCGAGAACAGCGGCAGTGGCAGAGGGATACCGCAGTTTTACTTTGTAATATGCGTGCGTGTGAGCTTTACATGTGTGGGTAAGCAAAACCGAGCGCTCAGCGGTGGAGCAGATCATACAGAGCATACTTTTTGATCTGCATCCATCACTTACCCGCTGAGAATTTAGTTCACGGAACGGACACACAGATCCCACGGAACCGAGCTCCACCAGTCTGTCCTAAGCTTTTCGCTCCGTGGGCTTGTTCGCGCTAGCTGCACTCTACACTCGCCAGTGTAAACGGAACTAGGGTCGTGTCTAGGGAGTGTAGTTTATTTCCTCGCGGGTAAGAAACTCTACCGCGAACGCGATAGTGTACAAGAAACATGGCGGCGACCCAGTGGACCACACCTTAACCTCAAACAACACATGAGATTACGGAGTCTCATCTAACCGTTAAAGAGATATACCGTGCAACCTCAAGTTTGTTGATCTCGTAAACTGATTACAATGGACGCTGTTATTGAAATTATTAACTTGTACTTGTAATTGCGCCCAGAATGGATGTATTGATACCAGTTTTACATAGAATGGAGTGTTAGTGATACGATTGTAGAAATCCAAAACCTTCACAAATGCACACGTTGTTGTCAGCATCAACGACTAAGCCGCCTTCTGAATCTCGGAACAGCACTGCTGACTTAATTTTTTGTTCCTGTTCCATGTTAGCTTTTATTTGCGTTGATAGTAGATTGGAACGTATTGTAATACTGCGAATTTATAATAAACACTTGTCCTTATATCGTGTCAATTTTTTTATCACCTTGATCAATAGAAATTGATAATTATAATACATTGTTATATTGAACCTTTATTATTGATTGTTTTTCATAATAAATGAGAATTTGTTTGTGATTGCCTTAAATATTTTAGGTTATGTCGTACTTACCTCTGTGTACACTCACTGACAGTTTCGCTGGTTATGGGGTTATTCTAGTAATATCACTGTTACACTTTTCGTGTACTTTTACACGTCGTCAAGATCGAGTGTAGAAAGTCTAGGGTTAGTGGCACGAAAGTGTAGCTACACTCGTACCGCGAACAGCGGCGCGTGACGTCATTTCCGTTAAAACGAACGCGAAAGTGTACACTCCCTAAAAAAGTGTAGAAACTGTAGCTAGCGCGAACAAACCTAATCATAGTAGCGCGTGTCCCCGTGCCTTCGGCAGCTACACCAATGCATGGACGCTGAGCGCGTTCATGTGCGGCCAAGCCGAAACGAAGGCTTCGAGGGAAAAAGCAATCTGAGCACGACTCGCGCGTGACGTCACCCGACGGCACGAGCGAGGCTTTTAGATGATTTCAATGCTTATTGAGCTCTTGATTCTATGCGTTATTAATGTATACAAAAAAATGTATCGCACACTCTGATTGCTAATTTTTTTGTTTATACGTGAATTTAAATATAATAATAAATCTAAATTACAACTTATTTATCTTCTAAAATATTGTTTACGCTTTACTCACACCCGTCCCTATGCCAAATAAATTATAATTCATAAAAGTAAGCGGAAATATATTTATATTCGTATTATTATATTAATTCTCATAGCTCTCATATGAAAACTCTCATATGAAAAACACAAAAAAAAACTTCAAAACCTTAGATTTTAACGAACCAAGCACATACATCTTCACATTTTCAATCGTGAGGCATTTTTAAAAATAATATCATCACAAACACATCTGAACCAAAACAATATACATCACCTAAATTATCAAAACATAAATCAAACAACACAAAATCACATCATCTTATACTCAACTCTTACTAATAGACAACAGGACACAAATAATAATCTTTCCACTGATCCTCTGAATAATATAAATTCGACAATCACATTAACTAAAACGAATGAATGGCTTATAAATCTCTCCAACATTGATATTCCGCTACACATTTCCACATTCTTGTCTCTAGGTGAACAGTTTTGTTTTCCTCACCTCAAACTCTCAAACATAAAAACTCATATCCACAAATCAATCTCCGAACTTGAGTCCAAATTAGATTTTTTACTCGACTAACCTAGACAAATCGAAATTAGAACCAGATTCACTAAAATCTTAAACAAAATAAATATTCCAACATCATTTTTCAACACTAATCAAATTATAAAACACACGTCCTCATTCTTAAAAAACAACCCTCAACTTTTAGTTACACGAGCTGACGAAGGAAGTTCAACAGTCATTTTAACAAATCAGATTACATTACAAACACTCATAATTAGCTCGCAGATTCCTCAACTTACAAATTAACAAATAGAAATCTCATCAACACTCTACAAAAAGGCATTAACAATATTCTCTCCAGATGGAAAACCCTAAAAATCATTGATGAAACAAAATACAAATACTTAAAAGCTGAAAATTGCAACCGATCTCGTCTCTATTGTCTGCCAAAAATTCATAAAAATAATTATCCACTTCGTCCAATAGTATCATCAATAAATAATCCAACACATAAACTAGCTGAATTTATACAATCTAAACTTTCTAAATTAATCAATACGACTAATTCACACGTCAAAGATAGTTTCCAACTAAAACATTCACCTTCTAACATCTCAATTCCACTCAACTACAAATAGGTCTCGTTTGATGTTGTTTCTCTCTATATCAACATCCCATTACAACGTGTTATTCAAAGCCTTCAAAAAAGATCAAATCTATTTTCAAAAACATTTCCTTTAAACGAAATAATTAAAGCCATAGAATACATCTTGAAACAAATTGTCTGGAAAAATTAAAATTTTCGTTACCACTACATAAAAGATATGTTGATGATATTATTATTGCTCTACCAACAGACAAAATTGAATCCACCAAAAAGATTTTTAACTCATATAACTCAAAATTACAATTTACATCAGAAAATAAAGTAGATAAAAAATCCCGTTTCTTGATATACTTTTAATCCATAAACAAAATTCAATTATCATAAATTGGTATCGGAAACTAACCTGGTCAGGCAGATTCATAAATTTCTTTTCACACCACCCACTTTCCCAAAAAGCCATAATTTACATGCTAGTTGACAGAACAATAAAATTATCTCATCCTTCATTTCACAAAGAAAATCTCAAACTTATTAGTAACACGATGACACAAAATTGCTATCTGATCTCTTTCACAGAAAAAATAAAACATCGGCTTTCCACAATCAACAATCAAAAAAAGAATAACAACAATTTTGATTCTTCCAGACTAATAAATGTTCCTTACACAAAAAAACATCCACACGGAGAGAATTTTTAAGTATTTTTTACAGTGAAATCTCGGTAAAAATTACATTAAAAATTTGAAACCGGTGACAAATGTGCACATAGTCAAAAATTGACACTAGCTTTTAATATTTTGCTTTCATTCATGTAAAAATTTAAGCAAGTAGCATGATTTTTTCCATTTCTTTCAGTAAAAATTCTGACACATTCTCATGTAAAATTTTAACAATGGGCTGCCTCAAAAATTCCAAGTTTCCACAGTAAAAATAACCTGGACAAACTTGAAATTTCTAAAATCCCTAGCGAAAAATTAATTCCCTATGATTAAATAAATACTCTATATACTGTATTTTTTCATACAGAGCTAGTAAGCAACAGCAATAATAATATTAATGAATAATTGCTAATTTTTATAAATAATAATATTATTTTATTAATAACAAAATAAGAAATTCTACAAAATTGGTCTAAAAAATGAGTAAATTGAAAAATAATTTTCCAATTATTCAATTGAAATGTTTTTTGCAGCAAAAAAGTTATTTTTTTATTTAATGTAAATTTCACCATGCTTCTATATATTCTGTAGTTTTATTCCTAATCATAATTGGAGATGGAAAGGAAAAATGTACAACCACAGTAATAAAAAGTATTCAATTAAACGTTCATATCCATTTCTTTATTATAATTTTTGTGCCGTCATTCAAACGCGAAATGTGCGTAAATTTGGCACAAAACATATCTTCTAAATTTAAAAACTTAAATGTATAATTACACGAGAATACTTCGTAGCCTTGAAAATGGTAATTCAAACCAACATCGTTTAATTCTTTTACGATAAAATAAACATTTTCATCATCAATAATTATTGAACTTACTAAATTAAGAATTGGCCCATCTTTAGATGGTACCATAATCACGCTTTCTTTTTTGATGATATCATCACGGATGCTTATTTTGTCAACTATGGTAGCTTTTTTGGATTTTTGCATAGTGTCGGGCAATAGTTGTTGTATGCAAAAAAATCCGGGTATATCAAATGCTGATACTTGACGTGTTGACGATTCACTATATGAAAACTTTTTGGGACATTCAGCGTTTAAAAATATGTAGTTTAGTCGCAGCTGGTGTTTTATAGCAATAGTTTTGCAGATATTGATTCTATTGACTCGAGATGTTATTTTACCCTCTCGATGTTCACTTTCAAATCTCATACACGAAATCTTCCAAAGCGGACCTGACATCATCAATACCGAAGGGTAATGAACCAAGAAATGATGCTTCGGTTTCATACACTGAGGATAGATCGTCGTTAATAATTGCAAGTATTCCGAGATGCTTACTCGTAATACCTTATGAAATTCGAAGTCAACATCTGTACTCACAACCATTTCGACTATGTTGCGCAAGAGTATGTACAAGTCCCAAGTCTTATCATCGTGTGGAACAAACTGGCCGATGATGATGCAAAAGTACCGAATGAAGCATAACATTTCGGATGCCGTCATTTTTAAATGACAGTTCTGGACATGAGTCCACAAAACTTCAGGAGGTTTATTTTTGGTAGTGCCGTAATAAACACTGCGAATTCGATCATTGAATTGTTGCAATGAAAAATATTTTCTTTTGACAATGTATTCGTTTACAATTAAACCTAAATCATACTGGCAGACAGCTTCTAACAAATCGTGCATCACGTCTACAGCAAAGTTTTCGACAACATGAAAATCTGGGACGCAGTGAAAAACACATTCTTCAGAGATGCCGGTCGTTTTGGGTGTTTCTTCGATTAAGCCTTCGCTGTAATTTTGCTTCGTTCGAAGTAATAGAGGATCTTCTTCGAAAACGAAATTTCGATTTTCCTTTTCGATCAGGCAAAATCGACAAAAAATGTTTGCATTGAAACTTTCATTGCATCCTAAAATGGAATGTAACCCTAAATTATCTCCAAGTATCAGTGCCAATTTAAAAAAAATTCGTTTTTCCGTTGTTTGATTTTTAACCGCAATACCTTCGGTTTCAAGAAAACGCAATTCGTCTGTGATTTTACTGAAAATGAGCTGATTTTTAAATTCTTTTCGATCAAGAGTGTTGAACAAGGCAAGAAGAAAAATGTTCTTCAATTTTGATTGGAATTGTGGAGGTAGCGATGGTATCGATATGTAAACAACTCCACACTTTGCTATGCCTTTGTGACTTCCGAGAGGATTATTATTTTCATAATCGTCGAAGAAAAGAAAAATAGGAAAAACGATCTTTTCATTAAATTTGGACGATATTTTTTTCCATAATGGACCTTGAATGAAATTTGAATACACGCCAGTGTCGCTTTTCGAGTAATCTGTGTATTTCAAGGTTTTTTCGAGTATTCCTGGTAACTGAAAAAAATTTTGCAAAACAGCTCGTATTGGAATGAACTGTACAACCACGGGTACCATCTTGACAATTTGTACACCATTTTTGTTGTAATATTCTTGTCTTTCTCCCAACAGATACGATTGTGGAGGTATATACGTGCCCAGATTTTCAAATTGTTTTAAACAATTCCACTCGGTCAGCACTTCGTTCAGTGGCGAATGATTTGTGTCGAAAATACTTTTCACGCTATTTAGATCACTGTCATTTGACTGAGATTTTATGCAGTTCAAGACCTTGTTTTCTATCGAGCCTACGAAATTTTCAATCAGTTCATTTACGTTATTTATGATACTGCTTGACCGTACTCTTGGCAAATCGGGATAGTTATAGAAGTTGGCTGCGAAACGAATACTCGACGGGATTTCTGTTTTTTCAATTAAAGATGTTTCAATACTTTTGCGCTTCTTCGATGATTCGATCAATAGTGGCGGTTCTTCCACATTTGGCATTTCATCAATATCAATTTCATCAATTTCCAATTCCGGTTTTTCGATAGACTCTTTACTACAGGAAGGCTCATCTTCTCGTTTTCTTTTTTGGGGACTTTTAATTTTTTTTGAGCTTTTTCTTTTAACATTAGATGTTAATTTTAAATGTTGATGATTGATGTGCTTTCGAAGACAATTTACGGAACTAAATATTCTGTCGCAAGGACTGACACCACATTCGTATTGTGACAACAACGGATGAGAGTACTTAATATGCTTCAAAAATATTGCATTATCAACAAACTGTTCTTTGCAAGTACTGCAGTTATACATCGTAATGAAGAAGTCTTATTTCACTGATGTGTGAGCAAATGCCTAATTTGGCCTTCAAGAACATTTACCGATCGATTTACCCTATCTTTTTCTAAAAGTATTTCATACAGAGCTCTTTGTAAAAAATCCAAATGGACGTGGCTTTTTCTGGATAGGCACAGTCCAATGCGAAGAATGTCTCGAAGCACAGATCGATCGAATGCAACGCGGAATCCGTCTTGTAAAGCACGTCGTTTACTAAAACATACGTTGCTTCGATATTAACCAATGGCCCGATGAAAACTGGTGTTGGTTGAAACGTTCGGCGTTGCAACCGAAGATCTTCCTTTCTCTGTTCTACAACGGTATCAAGCTCTTCTCCTGTCTATTATAACAAAAATATCTATTTGTTTATTATATTCGAATCAGAACGAATAAAATTTTATCATCATTGTATTTACCTCGATATGTAAAAAGAACGATGACCGCCTTTCGGAAACGGTTAATCTTTCGATTCGTTGTGCTTCGTTTTCTTGGTTACCTTCGTTGCGTTTTCTTTTCCGTGTCCTTGAAGCATCGATGATGTACGGTAGCAAGTAGCAAATCAGCACATCTTTATTATCTGCAATTTTGATCAATTGTAACTATAGTGAATTATAAAAAAAAGAATAATACCGAGTAGATAAAAATTCGTTCAAGTAGTAAACTAATCAACGCGTTCTTCTTCAAAGTTGCATTGCAATATCACTTAAAATGTCAGTATTGATATTCTTGTGAATTTGTAAAGTAACTTTTAAAGCAGAAATATATTATATAACTTTGATTGACGTCCTTTTGTTAAAATTTGTTTTTACTATGTAATGCCATACTTGTGAAATATCGCGTTTGCAAGACTTCCTTTTAAGTTACTTTTTGTATACTACACCGAGCTAAACACCACAAAAATATAAAAAAATTCTACTTACGTGCAAATAGACTCGGCAGTAGCAGAGCAAGAGCTTTGTCTGTCGCAACTTTAATAGTTAGACTGTTTCGGATTGTATTGACGAGATGATCCCGAGCTGCTTCCCAGTTTTCAAAGAATTTCGGTTCTTCTGGGTAAATTCGATTGAAGTCGGCTTCCAACTGTCGAAAGAAAAAAATATCTTATTGTTGACGATGGGTTGCACTTAATAAAAAGTACCTATGAATTTATAAAATTTCGACGCATTGTTTTTTATTCATACAAATGTGAAGTAGAATGAAAGTTAATGTGAAATTCGCATCATTCGGAAATAACGGAAAGAATCAAATTTCTTATTTTTAATGTTTTTTTTACACATTGCACCCTTTCTCGAATATTAAAAGAAAACCTGCAATTGCAAATCATTGTTTTGTTTGAGGAAACTAAATTATAAAATATGTGCAAAATGTATACTATTTCCTTACCAATTCTTTTCCCAGTTGTACGCGAAGGCACGGGAATAGCTCGTAATATTGCGCAACGGCCAAATTTTCTTTCAACAGATTTTTCCGAGCGTTGACGGACTTTTCCCAATTTGAAATCACGGTTTCTGCGGGGTCTAGATGAGTTTTCAGCCACTCTAATGAAGCTGATTCTTCTGCTGTTAACGAAATTACGATTATATTTCAAGGAATTTCAAGGAACAGCGCAAAAAACAATGTAGTGAGAATGACAACAAGTATCATAGTTGAAGTTAGACTGGCGCGAAGAACAAAGTGACTAGGGACAGCGTTAGGTCAAGACTATATACTATCGTATCTAAGATTTGGAAATCTGAATTGTAGTGAGAGCAGGGAAACGTTGATGGTAAAAGGGTAGGGCTAAGATGACAATTCAAATTTTCGGTTCTTTTCAAGTGCAAATACTCCGAAGGGTCTCAGGATGAAGAAAAAATATAATAAACAGCTAATGGTTTATTCAGTTTGTCATCGGCATAGTAATGGAGATACGGGCGAAAGTTTTTATGACGACGGTAATTTGTGGTAGGGCCATATTGGAGAGCGATATGGGTACATGATAAAATAATATTATAAATAATATTTTCTGTGTGTGTGTGTGTGTTTTAACTACAAATTATTTTTTTGGAAAATTCACTCATACCTGTAATTTGTTGTTCCGCTGGCTCCTGATTCCGTTCGTGTAGAGGCTTCAGCAGATGGGCTTTTCTAAATATCGATTTCAGGTACTGGAAATGGTCGAATAATGTTCCTGAAGGATTTATCGTAGCCTTTCCTACACGCTTATATGGCGAATAATACGTTTTTCGGCATTCGCCCGGAAACAAATCTTCTATCTGTGCAGCCAGATCCTCAAGTCTTTCAGGTTTAATGCTGCAATTAATAATATTGATTAAAATACACAAATAAATATTTTACTATTCATTAAAATCAAATGACCGATTGGGTTGGCCATTGTTAAAGTTCTTAGAAGCTCGGTCGACAGTGTTAAAGATGGATTAATTGTGTAAACTATATGTAAGTAGACTAACATATTGTAATATTCTTATTTTCTTAAAAAAAAAGATTATTTCCATAGCGCATTGAAAAAAAATCCATCAAGATTATAAAATAAGAGACTGTAATGGATTCTTTATATCAAGCTCTATTTTTCCACAGTTGTGTAAATGAGAAAAAAACCATAGGATTTTCATGGTACATTAAAAAAAAAACTCATCTCTCAAATCAAATAAATTGTGAAAATAATTTCTAATTCATCGCCTCTCACATTTTCATATTTTCATATCGGTCTGAGTGAAGGGGAAAAAATCAAGAAGCTGATTTAAAAAATCCCACAAGATTCCAATATAGGAGATTGAAGTTTCACTGCACAGTCAAACTTCACAGTCTCCTATATTGGAATCTTGTGGGATTTTTTTGTTTGCTCGTTGATGTTTTTTTTTCTTGTCACTCAGACCGATATGAAAATATTGAAAATATAAAAATGTGAGAAACGATGAACTAGAAATTATTTTCAAGATTTATTTGATTTGCCTGCGCTTTCAGCTCTACGCTAGATAAATCCAATATAAGAGACTGTAAACAGTTTGGCTGTGCAGTCAAATTTTTGCCTGCGCTTCTAGCTCTACGCTAGATACATCCAATATATGAGACTGTGAAAGGTTTGACTACGCTCACACTTCGCAGTCTCCTATATTGGAATCTTGTGTGACAGGAACTTTCTATCGCTGTGGGAAAATTTGTCTTGTCGTAGTGGAAATTCCATTGCAATCTCCTACTTTGAAATCTTGGTGAATTTTGTTCAATGCGCTATGGAAATCGTGATTTTTTTTATTAACATAAGAAAATCATAATACGTCATTCTATTTACATATAATTTACACGATTTATCCATCTATAACACTGTAAAACTATCTTCGCGTCGAAAGTGCATTGCAATCATATCTTTGATATCCAATAAATAAATCGATAGTGATTCACTTTCTAACATCTCAATTCCACTCAACTACAAATTGGTCTCGTTTGATGTTGTTTCTCTCTATACCAACATCCCATTACAACTCGTTATTCAAAGCCTTCAAAAAAGATCAAATCTATTTTCAAAAACAATTCCTTTAAACGAAATAATTAAAGCCATAGAACAGATCATGTTCTCAACTTTCTTTACATTTCAAAATAAAACTTACCAACAAATCTCAGGGTTACCAATGGGCTCACCTCTGGCTCCAATACTATCTAACATCGTCATGATTGATCCTGAAACAAATTGGCTGGAAAAATTAAAATTTTCGTTACCACTATATAAAACATATGTTGATGATATTATTATAAATCTACCAACAGACAAAATTGAATCCACCAAAAAGATTTTTAACTCATATAACCCAAAATTACAATTTACATCAGAAAATGAAGTAGATAAAAAAATCCTGCTTCTTGATATACTTTTAATTCATAAACAAAATTCAATTATCACAAATTGGTATAGGAAACCAACCTGGTCAGGCAGATTCATACATTTTTTTTCACACCAGCCACTTTCCCAAAATAAGCCATAATTTACATGCTAGTTGACAGAGCAATAAAATTATCTCATCCTTCATTTCACAAACAAAACCTCAAACGTATTAGTAACACGATGACACAAAATTGCTATCCGATATCTTTCACAGAAAAAATAATAAAACATCGGCTTTCCACAATCAACAATCAAAAAAAGGATAACAACAATTTTGATTCTTCCAGACTAATAAATGTTCCTTACACAAAAAACATCCATCATCAACAAATTCGTCTTTTCCAACAATACAACATAACATTAGTCACAAACAATAAACACAACATTTCATCGATTACTGGCTCCACCAAAGACAAAATAAATAACAACCAAAAATCCAACATAGTTTACAAAATCGATTGTAAGGATTGCAATGCCACATACATCGGCCAAACCAAAAGATACCTTGAAACCAGAATAAAAGAACATAAAAATAGCCTAAAACATACTACCACAATACACACAGCCTTAGCACAACATGCAATAGAACGAAAAGATGACATTCAATTCGACAATGTAAAAATTTTAAACAATGAAAATTGGCTCAAAAAAGACTAATCCTAGAAATGATTCAAATTAAGGCACACTCCAACGCCATAAATTTTAGAACTGACATACAAAAACTAAGCTCGATCTATAACTCTAATATATAACTATTAAAATATTTTACAACACTTTACTTGACATAACAATTTTAAAATTATTGACACTATAACTTAATTTTAAATACTCTTAACATGACGCACCAATTTTATTCTCTTGACACGTCACTGCCTAAAGGATCTTTCTCCCCCGATTCGCAAAATAAAGACTCTAATATGCTTCACGAAATTAAGACACCACTCAGTTTCTCTCGAACTCTCCGTGATCACACAACTCAATGTGTAACTGACAAATGTAAATTTCGAGTTTTTGTTTATTTTGGAAGAAAATTTTTAAAATCTTAAACTCAATAGGTAATCATCACAGTCATTTGATACTTTATTAAAATTTCTTTTAAACCAATCACGTACATTAAATTTTCACAAACAAAACACAAAACTTTCTTATAATTATTAATCCCTTACAGATGATAAAAATCGCTAAAAACGATAAATTCGTCGATCTATTGAGTAAACTCCAGCAAAACAGTATTTACTTCCATAAATACTGTCTTTTGAAATAACCTTCCAAATATAAGCAAAAGCTAGAAACATCAACAGCATCGAGGTTAGTCGTTTCTCATATTTCATTTCTTTATAACTCCATAGTATAATAAACCACACTCTCACACATCACTCATTTCAAACACCGATGAATAAGAAGAATTAACGCAATACAAGAACTTATGCATATCAAATCAATATAGTTATAACCAAAACGAAATTAACATAACAGTTACATTCGTGTATTTAATTCCTTTAAACTTGATTTGTAAAATTTATGTATCAAAATTTATAGAGAAAAATATAATTTCTGAAGAGGACTCGACCCAAAGGGTCGAAACGTAAGACAGCATCATTTATTTCCATCGCTGACCTTGGAAAACCTCTATTGGGTCTATTGGACTTGGAATCTTCAACTAGCAACTTGTCATCAATACGGCCGCACACATCTTTGACTCATTAATTCTCATACTTTCATCAAGCGATAAAGCATTATCCCCAAAAAAAAGCCAATCATCCATCCGGCCGCGAATCGTCAGTACCAGAAAGTGCACATATTCTACAAGCGATGAGATGGTCTCGTTGGTAGCGTTCCTGGCTTCGGTCCGCAGGGGCGCGGGATCGTTCCCCGCGCTCAGTGCTTTTTTTAAAAATATTATTACTATTGGTTCTTATTTGATTATTTTTATTAGTTATTATTATGATTTTAATTAGTTATCTTTTAGTGTCGAAAAATTAATCGCGCACTCCGACCGCTTATTTTATTAGTTTGTACGTTAATTTAAATGTAATAATAAATCTAAATTACAACTTATTTATCTTCTAAAAAATTATTTGCGCTTTACTCACACCCGTCCCTATGCCAAACAAATTGTAATTCATCAAAGTAAGGGGAAATATACTTATATTCGTATTATTATATTCATTCTCATACTTTCATCAAGCGATCAAAGCATTATCCCCAAAAATAAGTCACTCATCTATCCGGCCGCGAATCGTAAGTGCCAGAACGCGGCGTTTTTGTATGTTTTTACATTTACAGGTAATTTTCATTGTAATGGGGTGAATTTTTTATTGGCGAACACTCACCATTGACAGTACAAAAAAAATTTAATCGTAACACATCATGAGCCGTTTTCCTATTTTCAGAATAATGTTCTTTTAATGAGCGTGTTTCACGAATAAACAATTCGCCCCATACAAAAAGAAACTAATAATTAAAAAAAAACGAAAAGTACTGAGCGCGGGAACGATCCCGCGCCCCTAAGCTAGGAACGCTACCAACGGGACCATCTTATCGCTTGTGTTAAAAATGCGCTTTCTGGCACTTACGATTCGCGGCCGGATAGATGATTGACTTGTTTTTGGGGATGCTGCTTTATCGCTTGATGGAAGTATGAGAATGAATATAATAATACGAACATAAATATATTTCCACTTACTTTTATGAACTACAATTTATTTGGCATAGGGACGGGTGTGAGTAAAGCGCAAACAATTTTTTAGAAGATAAATAAGTTGTAATTTAGATTTATTATTGCATTTAAAGTAACGTACAAACTAATAAAATAAGTGATCGGATTGCGCGATAAATTTTTCACACTAAAAGATAACTAATTAAAATCATAATAATAACTAATAAAAATAATCAAATAAGAATTAATAGTAATAATAATTTTTTTAAAAAGCACTGAGCGCGGGGAACGATCCCGCGCCCCTGCGGACCGAAGCCAGGAACGCTACCAACGAGACCATCTTATCGCTTGTAAAATATGTGCACTTTTTGGTACTGACGATTCGCGGCCGGATGGATGATTGGCTTTTTTTGGGGATAATGCTTTATCGCTTGATGAAAGTATGAGAATTAATGAGTCAAAGATGTGTGCGGCCGTGTTGATGACAAGTTGCTAGTTGAAGATTCCAAGGCCGATAGACCCAATAGAGGTTTTCCAAGGTCAGCGATGGAAATAAATGATGCTTTCTTACGTTTCGACCCTTTGGGTCGGGTCCTCTTCAGAAATTATATTTTTCTCTATAAATTTTGATACATAAATTTTACAAATCAAGTTTGAAGGAATTAAATACACGAATGTTTTATGTTATGATTGTATTATAAAGTTGTTGTGTCGTTTTGTATAACTGCTATGTTAATTCTGTTTTGGTTATAACTATATTGATTTGACATGCATAAGTTCTTGTATTGCGTTAATTTTTCTTATTCATCGGTGTTTGAAATGAGTGATGTGTGAGAGTGTGGTTTATTATACTATGGAGTTATAAAGACATGAAATATGAGAAACGACTAACCTGGATGTTGTTGATGTTTCTAGCTTTTGCTTATATTTGGAAGGTTATTTCAAAAGACAGTATTTATGGAAGTAAATACTGTTTTGCTGAAGTATTCTCAATAGATGTACGAATTTATCGTTTTTAGCGCTTTTTATCATCTCTATGGGATTAATAATTACAAGAAAGTTTTGTGTTGTGTTTGTAAAAATTTAATGTGCGTGATTGATTTGAAAGAAATTTTAATAAAGTATCAAATGACTGTGATGATTACCTATTGAGTTTGAGATTTTAAAAATTTTCTTCCAAAATAAACAAAAACTCGAAATTTACATTTCTCAGTTACATATTGAGTTGTGTGATCACGGAGAGTTCGAGAGAAACTGAGTGGTGTCTTAATTTCGTCAAGCATATTAGAGTCTTTATGTTGCGAATCGGGGGAGAAACATCCTTTAGGCAGTGACGTGTCAAGAGAATAAAATTGGTGCGTCAAGTTAAGAGTATTTAAAATTAAATCATAGTGTCACTAATTTTTAAATTGTTATGTCAAGTAAAGTATTGTCAAATATTTTAATAGTTATATATTAGAGTTATAGATCGAGCTTAGTTTTTGTATGTCAGTTCTAAAATTTATGGCGTTGGAGTGTGCCTTAATTTGGATCATTTCTAGGATTAGCCTTTTTTGAGCCAATTTTCATTGTTTAAAATTTTTACATTGTCGAATTGAAAGTCATGTTCTCGTTCTATTGCATGTTATGCTAAGGCTGTGTGTATTGTGGTAGTATGTTTTAGGCTATTTTTATGTTCTTTTATTCTGGTTTCAAGGTATCTTTTGGTTTGGCCGATGTATGTGGCATTGCAATCCTTACAATCGATTTTGTAAACTATGTTGGATTTTTGGTTGTTATTTATTTTGTCTTTGGTGGAGTCAGTAATCGATGAAATGTTGTGTTTATTGTTTGTGACTTATGTTATGTTGCATTATTGGATAAGACGAATTGGTTGATGATGGATTTTTTTTGTGTAAGGAACATTTATTAGTCTGGAAGAATCAAAATTGTTGTTATTTTTTTTTGAGATTGTTGATTGAGGAAAGCCGATGTTTTATTTTTTCTGTGCAAGAGATCGGATAGCAATTTTGTGTCATCGTGTTACTAATAAGTTTGCGGTTTTCTTTGTGAAATGAAGGATGACATAATATTATTGCTCTGTCAACTAGCATGTAAATTATGGCTTTTTTGGGAAAGTGGGTGGTGTGAAAATAAATTTATGAATCTGCCTGACCAGGTTGGTTTCCTATACCAATTGGTGATGATTGAATTTTGTTTATGGATTAAAAGTATATCAAGAACCGGGATTTTTTTAATCTACTTCATTTTCGGATGTAAATTGTAATTTTGAGTTATATGAGTTAAAAATCTTTTTGGTGGATTCAATTTTGTCTGTTGGTAGAGCAATAATAATATCATCAACATATCTTTTATATAGTGGTAGCGAAAATTTTAATTTTTCCAGACAATTTGTTTCAAGATCAATCATGACGATGTTAGATAGTATTGGAGCCAGAGGTGAGCCCATTGGTAACCCTGGGATTTGTTGGTAAATTTTATTTTGAAATGTAAAGAAAGTTGAGTACATGATCTGTTCTATGGCTTTAATTATTTCGTTTAAAGGAATTGTTTTTGAAAATAGATTTGATCTTTTTTGAAGGCTTTGAATAACGAGTTGTAATGGGATGTTGGTATAGAGAGAAACAACATCAAACGAGACCAATTTGTAGTTGAGTGGAATTGAGATGTTAGAAAGTGAATGTTTTAGTTGGAAACTATCTTTGACGTGTGAACTAGTCGTATTGATTAATTTAGAAAGTTTAGATTGTATAAATTCAGCTAGTTTATGTGTTGGACTATTTATTGATGATACTATTGGACGAAGTGGATAATTATTTTTATGAATTTTTGGCAGACAATAGAGACGAGATAGGTTGCAATTTTCAGCTTTTAAGTATTTGTATTTTGTTCCATCAATGATTTTTAGGGTTTTCCATCTGGAGAGAATATTGTTAATGCCTTTTTGTAGAGTGTTGATGGGATTTCTATTTGTTAATTTGTAAGTTGAGGAATCTGCGAGTCAATTATGAGTTTTTGTAGTGTAATCTCATTTGTTAAGAATGACTGTTGAATTTCCTTTGTCAGCTCGTGTAACTGAAAGTTGAGGGTTGTTTTTTAAGAATGAGGACGTGTGTTTTATAATTTGATTAGTGTTGGAAAATGATGTTGGAATATTTATTTTGTTTAAGATTTTAGTGAATCTGGTTTTAATTTCGATTTGTCTAGGTTAGTCGAGTAAAAAATCTAATTTGGACTCAAGTTCGGCGATTGATTTGTGGATATGAGTTTTTATGTTTGAGAGTTTGAGGTAAGGAAAACAAAACTTTTCACCTAGAGACAAGAATATGGAAATGTGTAGCGGAATATCAATGTTGGAGAGATTTATAAGCCATTCTTTCGTTTTATTTAATGTGATTGTCGAATTTATATTAGTCAGAGGATCAGTGGAAAGATTATTATTTGTGTCCTGTTGTCTATTAGTAAGAGTTGAGTATAAGATGTTGTGATTTTGTGTTGTTTGATTTATGTTTTGATAATTTAGGTGATGTATATTGTTTTGGTTGAGATGTGTTTGTGATGATATTGTTCTTAAAAATTCGTCATGATTGAAAATGTGAAGATGTATGTTCTTGGTTCGTTGAAATCTAAGGTTTTCAAGTTTTTTTTTGTGTTTTTCATATGAGAGTTTTCATATGAGAGCTATGAGAATTAATATAATAATACGAATATAAATATATTTCCGCTTACTTTTATGAATTATAATTTATTTGGCATAAGAATGGGTGTGAGTAGAGCGTCAACAATATTTTAGAAGATAAATAAGTGGTAATTTAGATTTATTATTATATTTAAATTAATGTATAAACTAAAAAAATTAGCGATCGGAGTGTGCGATACATTTTTTGTATACATTAATAACGCAGAGAATCAAGAGCTAAATAAGCATCGAAATCATCTAAAAGCCTCGCTCGTGCCGTCGTGACGTTACGCGCGAATCGTGCTCAGATTGCTTTGCCCCGCGAAGCCTTTCCCCTTCGAAGCCTTTTCCCCTCGAAGCCTTTCCCCTTCGAAGCCTTTTCCCCTCGAAAAGGGTGGCGCTGCTCTCCTACCGAACCGAATTGAAGTCAGCAACAAACCAGTGCAGAAAACACCCTTTGCTACTTCATATGGAGCGATAAATTGATCACATTAATTGTAAAACCAGTGCCGTACGATATGCAAAAAGCACCCTTTGCTTCTTCATATGGAACGGTAATTTGATCAAATTAATTGTGAAAACAGTTCGTGAAGGAAATTTCTATATATTAGATAGATAGAAATATATAAATGATATAGATTGTTTTGGAGAATATTAACGAAATGTGGAAATTCAGTCAATGTGGTTTTTTCTTTGCGCAAGCAGTTACAAAAAAATGTTATTTATAGACCGAAGACAATTCATAAGAATTTTGAATCTAGACAAAACTTCTACAAATTATCACTCATTATGTTTTTTTTTGTTGCGGAAGCAGTAACAAACAAAATGTATTTCTAGTGCGCGAAAATTCATGACAATTTTGAATCCAGACAAAACTTTCCCAAATGATCACACATCATATTAACATATATAATACGCTGTACAGATAAAGAATAATAACGAAACACAAAAATTAAGTCAATGTTTTTTTTCGTTGCGGAGGCAGTGACCATCAAAATTTATTTATAGACACAAGAAAATTCATAAAAATGTTGAATCCAGACAACACTTTTACAAATTATCACACATCATATTCACATGTTATGATACACTTTACAGATAAATCGGTTTTACACTTTCGATTTTTCCCTATTGTCTTTCGTTTTACTTTTTCTTGCATTATTATTTTCGTTGACCGATCGTGCTAGAAAGGGTCCTCTTATGACGAGATAATAGTTTACCACTCTCACAAAATTCATAAGAATTTTGAATCTAGAAGAAACATTTACAAATTATCATACATTATGATACGCTGAACAGACAAAGAATAACAATGAAAGACAGAATTTAAGTCAATATGTTTTTTTTCGTTGCGGTAAAACTTTTGTCTAGATTCAAAATTCTTATGAATTTTGTTGTGTCTATAAATTAATTCTGTTACTGCTTTCGCAACGAAACAAAAATATTGTCTTAATTTCTGTATTTCGTTATTATTTTCTATCTGTACAGCATATCATCAGTGTGAATATGATATGTGATAATTTGTAAAACTTTTGTCGTGATTCAAAATTCAGATCAATTTTCTTGTGTCTCTAAGTGCATTTTGTTAGCTACTGCTTCCGAAAAAAAGACCATATTGACTTAATTTCTGTATTTCGTTATTATTCTTTATCTGTGCAGCGTTTTATAATATGTGAATATGTGTGATAATTTGTAGAAGTTTTGTCTGGATTCAAAATTCTCATGAATTTTCTTGTATCTAGAATCAAATCTTGCTTGTTACGGCTTTCGCAACGAAAAAAAACATATTGACTTAATTTCTGTATTTCGTTATTATTCTTCATCTGCACAGCGTATTATAATGTGTGAATATGATGTGTGTTCATTTGAGAAAGTTTTGTCTGGATCCAAAATTGTCATGAATTTTCGGGTATCTAGAAATAAATTGTTTGTTACTACTTCCGCAACGAAAAAAAACATATTGACTTAATTTGTGTATGTCGTTATTATTCTTTATCTGTACAGTGTATCATAATGAGTGATAATTTGTAGAAGTTTTGTCTAGATTCAAAATTCTTATAAATTTTCTTCTGTCTATAAATAAATTTTGTTTGTTACTGTTTCCGGAATGAAAAAATCATTGACTTAATTTCTGTATTTCATTATTATTCTTTATCTGTACAGCGTATCATGATGTGTGATCAGTTGTAGAAGTTTTGTCTGGATTCAAAATTCTTATGAATTTTCTTCGGTCTATAAATAAATTTTGTTTGTTACTGCTTCCGCAACGAAAAGAAACATATTGACTACATTTCCGCATTTCGTTATTATTCTCCAAAACAATATGTATTATCTATATAAGAATTCTATCTATCTAATATATAGAAATTTCCTCACCAACTGGTTTCACAATTAATGTGATCAAATTACCGTTCCATATGAAGTATCAAAGGGCGCTTTCTGCATATTGTAGGGCACTGATTCGTTGCTGACTTCAATTCGGTTCGGTAGGAGAGCAGCGCCACCCTTCTCATCTAGATTTCCATGGACGTTTCTTCAACACTGCGTTCCAGCCCCCTGACACTGGTAGATAAATGCTGTTCGCAAAATGTCCTTGCCGCACTGTGGCGCTAGTAGTGGTGTGACAGGCATGCATATATATGTATGTTGCGTCGGTGTTTCGAATATCTTACATGAATAAAAATCTATTGATATATTTGGAATGATTTTCCGTTCTAATGATTTTTCATTTGAACACAATAAATAAAGTCGCCATAACGATAACAGGTGAAAGCCACGAAAGAATCGAATCGTTCAGCTGATCGGAGTATTTAGAGCCGAAGGCTGTCACACAACAGCCAATGCTAGGCAGTGGCCATTTCAAGAACTAAAAAGCCGGGACAAAACGCGTTTTCGTTTATCGTATAGGAATAGTAAGCCAGTGTCAGGGGGCTGCTGCGTTCGTACTCCTTATCTCTAGTCTTCTTGCTAGCCTCTATGGCAAATGCAGTAGAACACGAGGTTTGTTCGCGCTAGCTGCACTCTACACTCGCCAGTGTAAACGGAACTAGGGCAGTGTCTAGGGAGTGCAGTTTATTTCCTCGCGAGTAAGCAACTCTAGTGCGAACGCGATAGTGTACAAGAAACATGGCGGCGACCTAGTGGACCACACCTTAACCTCAAACAACACATGAGATTACGGAGTCTCATCTTACTGTTAAAGAGATATACCGTGTAACCTCAAGTTTGTTGATCTCGTAAACTGATTACAATGGACGGTGTTATTGAAATTATTAAATTGCACTCGTAATTGCGCTCAGAATGGATGTATTGATACCAGTTTTACGTGGAATGGAGTGTTAGTGATACGATTGTAGAAATCCAAAACCTTCCCAAATGCCCTTGTTGTTGTCAGCATCAACGACTAAGCCGCCTTCTGAATCTCGGAACAGCACTGCTGACTTAATTTTTTGCTCCTGTTCCATGTTAGCTTCTGTTTGCGTTGATAGTAGATTGGAACGTATTGTGATACTGCGGATTTATAATAAACACTTGTCATTATATCTTGTCAGTTTTTTTATCACCTTGATCAATAGAAATTGATAATTATAATACTTTGTTATTTTGAACCTTTATTATTGATTGTTTTTCATAATAAATGAGAATTCGTTTGTGATTGCCTTATACATTGTAGGCCATGTCAATTTTTTAATCATCCTGATCGATAGAGATTGATAATTATAATAGTTTGTTATTTTGAACCTTTATTATTGATTGTTTTTCTTAATAAATGAGAATTTGTTTGTGATTACCTTAAATATTTTAGGTTATGTCGTATTTACCTCTGTATACACTCACTAACAGTTTCGCTGCTTATGGGATTATTCTAGTAATATCACTGTTACACTTTTCGTGTACTTTTACACCTCGTCAAGATCGAGTGTAGAAAGTCTAGGGTTAGTGGCACGAAAGTGTAGCTACACTCGTAACGCGAACAGCGGCGCGTGACGTCATTTCCGTTAAAACGAACGCGAAAGTGTACACTCCCTAAAAAAGTGTTGAAAGTAGGTTTGTTCGCGCTAGCTGCACTCTACACTCGCCAGTGTAAACGGAACTAGGGCCGTGTCTAGGGAGTGTAGTTTATTTCCTCGCGGGTAAGCAACTCTAGCGCGAACGCGATAGTGTACAATAAACATGGCGGCGACCTAGTGCACCACACCTTAACCTCAAACAACACATGAGATTACGGAGTCTCATTGGATGTACTGATACCAGTTTTACATAGAATGGAGTGTTAGTGATACGATTGTAGAAATCCAAAACCTTCACAAATGCACACGTTGTTGTCAGCATCAACGACTAAGCCGCCTTCTGAATCTCGGAACAGCACTGCTGACTTAATTTTTAGCTCCTGTTCCATGTTAGCTTCTGTTTGCGGTAGATTGGAACGTATTGTGATACTGCGAATTTATAATGAACACTTGTCATTCTATCTTGTCAATTTTTTTATCATCTTGATCAATAGAAATTGATAATTATAATACTATGTTATTTTAAACCCTTATTATTGATTCTTTTTCATAATAAATGAGAATTTGTTTGTGATTGCCTTATACATTGTAGGTCATGTCAATTTTTTAATCGCCTTGATCGATAGAGATTGATAATTATAATAGTTATTTTGAACCTTTATTATTGATTGTTTTTCGTAATAAATGAGAATTTGTTTGTGATTACCTTAAATATTTCAGGTTATGTAGTACTTACCTCTGTATACACTCACTGACAGTTTCGCTGGTTATGGGGTTATTCTAGTAATATCACTGTTACACTTTTCGTGTACTTTTACACCTCGTCAAGATCGAGTGTAGAAAGTCTAGGGTTAGTGGCACGAGAGTGTAGCTACGCTCGTAACGCGAACAGCGGCGCGTGACGTCATTTCCGTTAAAACGAACGCGAAAGTGTACACTCCCTAAAAAAGTGTAGAAAGTGTAGCTAGTGCGAACAAACCTAGTGTAGCTAGCGCGAACAAACCTACGGTCTTAATGACCTCCGTGAAGGTGACCCCCCGAAATGATAATAAATAATTCTAATTAATGTTAATCGTTTGAGAATCGTTCGAGAGAGTTTGAGAGAAAACAAAAATCGTTTGAGAGTTAATAGTTAAAAAAAAAACAATTTAAATTTTCGCGTGAAGTTAGCCCCCAGATTTTTTTAAATCCGTAAAAACTCCCTTTCCCCATTTTTTTTAATCGCTTGAGAATCGTTTGAGAGGGTTTGAGAGTTCAAAAAAATCATTCTAGAGTTCATATTTTATGAAATATAAGAATGTTTCCAAAAACGCAACCAACCGCAAGGCCGTGTCACGCATGGGGCGCACCCTGCTCATCATTCGCATGCGGAGAATATGAAAACTGGTCTAAAGTGCCTAAAATGCCTCGCCTCGCTTCCTTCCAAAACAATTCGATTTTTGACAGGTCGGAAGCAGGCGCTCTAACCTCGCACATTCATTCGAAATAAATTACATGCAATGTGTAGTAGTGTGTGATAGAGTGGAGTTTGTTTTTTTGTCGCGTTTTGGTGCATTTATTTTGCTGAGAAGAATAAAACGAGCCAGGTGGTCGAGGACGACGCGTCAGGACGCCGGCACACCACCGACGAAAAATCCCGACAACGAAGCCCGACAAAGAAAGAATCGACGAGAAAACCGTCGCGGCTGATTACAAGGAGAAGATCGGGGAAAATAGCGACAGCAAGAAGCCGAAGGAGAACGGCGATGAGAAAACACCGGAAGTCAAGGTACGTGCTGTCATACTCAACGGCTTTGGGGATATCAAGTGTGTAAAGGTGCTGAGAAAACCTGAGTCTCAACTTGCAGAGGGTGAAGTGTTGATCCCGGTCAAAGCATGTCGCCTCAACTTCCAGGCTGCTAATACACGACAGGGTGTGATCGATTCTCCACCGAAAACTCCGTTCATCATGGGCTCCAAGTGGGCTGGTGATACCCAGGATGCTCTGTCCGATCTCAAAGCCTGGTCAGAGCTCATTGTGGTGTACTTTGATGTGGCAACTATTACCATGGATTATGCCGTCGTTACTATACTACTATTCAAGCTTCTATGTATTACGCCTGACAAGACTTTTCTGATCCATCGGGGGCCGCTGATAATGTTCTTGATTGTGTCGGTGGCAAGGAGTGCAACAGAAGATGTGTCTTGAGAAAGACCATGGGAAAATATGTTTTCTATGGCTTGAGCAACATCGTAACCAGCGCAACACAGACTTTCTTCTCCGTTGCCTGCTACTGGAGGACGATGGTCAAAATATTTCCGATGAAGCTCTTAGAGGAGAATAAGACACTGCCCAGGCTGTACCTCCGTCATCTGATGCATCAGCACTGTCCGTACACCTTTGTGAGCCGAGCAGTGGACAAGGTGTATCTAAATAATGCTTGAGGTATTTGTTTAAATTTATTTCAAAGGATGGTAAGATCTTACTATCTTACCATCTTACCATCCTTAGCAACTCGGAAAATCTAAATTTGAGTTGTTGTAAAAAATTATTGAAAACATTCAATTTTGAGGACGCGAGCATTCTATTTCAAATTCGTCCGGGTCAAAGTGACCCAGTGCGTAAGAGAAGGACACCACTGCCACTGCCCATTGTCGACCGTTACCTTTGAAATTTTTTACAAAGAAAGCAATAAAATACATAGTTAGAAGAACTTTTACGCTTTATTAGATATATATTAAAGTATGTAAAACAGTTTATTTGTTACAAGAATAGAAAATGGTGGTGCACGAGTCGCAATAGCACTACTGGTTTTCAGTCAACCCTCTCCATGCTGTTGAAGTTTGCATAGTTGAAACACAACGAAAGGTCTTGTTTATGTTTTATTTTCTATATTTTTATTGTTATCGAAAATATTTTAAAAAATTATTTATATTATAGATCGCTAAATGAATAGATATCTTGAAAAATGGTTGCAGGATTTTTGTAAGCAAAGGTTGCCAAAATATAACAAAGGAATTCACAAATATTAATTTTTATTGCGTTCCAACGATGCAAACTTCAACCTCATACCCTCTCCGTGGAACGCAGTAGAACTATCGTAAATTTAATCGTGGAACTAAGAGTAAAATATTTTCGTTAATTACGTTAGTTTTAGCCGTTAAGTATGAGGGGAAACTTAAAAATAATTTTGAAAGAGACGAGTTTTAAAAAAAGTTTGATATATTTGGAATGATTTTCCGTTCTAATGATTTTTCATTTGAACACAATAAATAAAGTCGCCATAACGATAACAGGTGAAAGCCACGAAAGAATCGAATCGTTCAGCTGATCGGAGTATTTAGAGCCGAAGGCTGTCACACAACAGCCAATGCTAGGCAGTGGCCATTTCAAGAACTAAAAAGCCGGGACAAAACGCGTTTTCGTTTATCGTATAGGAATAGTAAGCCAGTGTCAGGGGGCTGCTGCGTTCGTACTCCTTATCTCTAGTCTTCTTGCTAGCCTCTATGGCAAATGCAGTAGAACACGAGGTTTGTTCGCGCTAGCTGCACTCTACACTCGCCAGTGTAAACGGAACTAGGGCAGTGTCTAGGGAGTGCAGTTTATTTCCTCGCGAGTAAGCAACTCTAGTGCGAACGCGATAGTGTACAAGAAACATGGCGGCGACCTAGTGGACCACACCTTAACCTCAAACAACACATGAGATTACGGAGTCTCATCTTACTGTTAAAGAGATATACCGTGTAACCTCAAGTTTGTTGATCTCGTAAACTGATTACAATGGACGGTGTTATTGAAATTATTAAATTGCACTCGTAATTGCGCTCAGAATGGATGTATTGATACCAGTTTTACGTGGAATGGAGTGTTAGTGATACGATTGTAGAAATCCAAAACCTTCCCAAATGCCCTTGTTGTTGTCAGCATCAACGACTAAGCCGCCTTCTGAATCTCGGAACAGCACTGCTGACTTAATTTTTTGCTCCTGTTCCATGTTAGCTTCTGTTTGCGTTGATAGTAGATTGGAACGTATTGTGATACTGCGGATTTATAATAAACACTTGTCATTATATCTTGTCAGTTTTTTTATCACCTTGATCAATAGAAATTGATAATTATAATACTTTGTTATTTTGAACCTTTATTATTGATTGTTTTTCATAATAAATGAGAATTCGTTTGTGATTGCCTTATACATTGTAGGCCATGTCAATTTTTTAATCATCCTGATCGATAGAGATTGATAATTATAATAGTTTGTTATTTTGAACCTTTATTATTGATTGTTTTTCTTAATAAATGAGAATTTGTTTGTGATTACCTTAAATATTTTAGGTTATGTCGTATTTACCTCTGTATACACTCACTAACAGTTTCGCTGCTTATGGGATTATTCTAGTAATATCACTGTTACACTTTTCGTGTACTTTTACACCTCGTCAAGATCGAGTGTAGAAAGTCTAGGGTTAGTGGCACGAAAGTGTAGCTACACTCGTAACGCGAACAGCGGCGCGTGACGTCATTTCCGTTAAAACGAACGCGAAAGTGTACACTCCCTAAAAAAGTGTTGAAAGTAGGTTTGTTCGCGCTAGCTGCACTCTACACTCGCCAGTGTAAACGGAACTAGGGCCGTGTCTAGGGAGTGTAGTTTATTTCCTCGCGGGTAAGCAACTCTAGCGCGAACGCGATAGTGTACAATAAACATGGCGGCGACCTAGTGCACCACACCTTAACCTCAAACAACACATGAGATTACGGAGTCTCATTGGATGTACTGATACCAGTTTTACATAGAATGGAGTGTTAGTGATACGATTGTAGAAATCCAAAACCTTCACAAATGCACACGTTGTTGTCAGCATCAACGACTAAGCCGCCTTCTGAATCTCGGAACAGCACTGCTGACTTAATTTTTAGCTCCTGTTCCATGTTAGCTTCTGTTTGCGGTAGATTGGAACGTATTGTGATACTGCGAATTTATAATGAACACTTGTCATTCTATCTTGTCAATTTTTTTATCATCTTGATCAATAGAAATTGATAATTATAATACTATGTTATTTTAAACCCTTATTATTGATTCTTTTTCATAATAAATGAGAATTTGTTTGTGATTGCCTTATACATTGTAGGTCATGTCAATTTTTTAATCGCCTTGATCGATAGAGATTGATAATTATAATAGTTATTTTGAACCTTTATTATTGATTGTTTTTCGTAATAAATGAGAATTTGTTTGTGATTACCTTAAATATTTCAGGTTATGTAGTACTTACCTCTGTATACACTCACTGACAGTTTCGCTGGTTATGGGGTTATTCTAGTAATATCACTGTTACACTTTTCGTGTACTTTTACACCTCGTCAAGATCGAGTGTAGAAAGTCTAGGGTTAGTGGCACGAGAGTGTAGCTACGCTCGTAACGCGAACAGCGGCGCGTGACGTCATTTCCGTTAAAACGAACGCGAAAGTGTACACTCCCTAAAAAAGTGTAGAAAGTGTAGCTAGTGCGAACAAACCTAGTGTAGCTAGCGCGAACAAACCTACGGTCTTAATGACCTCCGTGAAGGTGACCCCCCGAAATGATAATAAATAATTCTAATTAATGTTAATCGTTTGAGAATCGTTCGAGAGAGTTTGAGAGAAAACAAAAATCGTTTGAGAGTTAATAGTTAAAAAAAAAACAATTTAAATTTTCGCGTGAAGTTAGCCCCCAGATTTTTTTAAATCCGTAAAAACTCCCTTTCCCCATTTTTTTTAATCGCTTGAGAATCGTTTGAGAGGGTTTGAGAGTTCAAAAAAATCATTCTAGAGTTCATATTTTATGAAATATAAGAATGTTTCCAAAAACGCAACCAACCGCAAGGCCGTGTCACGCATGGGGCGCACCCTGCTCATCATTCGCATGCGGAGAATATGAAAACTGGTCTAAAGTGCCTAAAATGCCTCGCCTCGCTTCCTTCCAAAACAATTCGATTTTTGACAGGTCGGAAGCAGGCGCTCTAACCTTGCACATTCATTCGAAATAAATTACATGCAATGTGTAGTAGTGTGTGATAGAGTGGAGTTTGTTTTTTTGTCGCGTTTTGGTGCATTTATTTTGCTGAGAAGAATAAAACGAGCCAGGTGGTCGAGGACGACGCGTCAGGACGCCGGCACACCACCGACGAAAAATCCCGACAACGAAGCCCGACAAAGAAAGAATCGACGAGAAAACCGTCGCGGCTGATTACAAGGAGAAGATCGGGGAAAATAGCGACAGCAAGAAGCCGAAGGAGAACGGCGATGAGAAAACACCGGAAGTCAAGGTACGTGCTGTCATACTCAACGGCTTTGGGGATATCAAGTGTGTAAAGGTGCTGAGAAAACCTGAGTCTCAACTTGCAGAGGGTGAAGTGTTGATCCCGGTCAAAGCATGTCGCCTCAACTTCCAGGCTGCTAATACACGACAGGGTGTGATCGATTCTCCACCGAAAACTCCGTTCATCATGGGCTCCAAGTGGGCTGGTGATACCCAGGATGCTCTGTCCGATCTCAAAGCCTGGTCAGAGCTCATTGTGGTGTACTTTGATGTGGCAACTATTACCATGGATTATGCCGTCGTTACTATACTACTATTCAAGCTTCTATGTATTACGCCTGACAAGACTTTTCTGATCCATCGGGGGCCGCTGATAATGTTCTTGATTGTGTCGGTGGCAAGGAGTGCAACAGAAGATGTGTCTTGAGAAAGACCATGGGAAAATATGTTTTCTATGGCTTGAGCAACATCGTAACCAGCGCAACACAGACTTTCTTCTCCGTTGCCTGCTACTGGAGGACGATGGTCAAAATATTTCCGATGAAGCTCTTAGAGGAGAATAAGACACTGCCCAGGCTGTACCTCCGTCATCTGATGCATCAGCACTGTCCGTACACCTTTGTGAGCCGAGCAGTGGACAAGGTGTATCTAAATAATGCTTGAGGTATTTGTTTAAATTTATTTCAAAGGATGGTAAGATCTTACTATCTTACCATCTTACCATCCTTAGCAACTCGGAAAATCTAAATTTGAGTTGTTGTAAAAAATTATTGAAAACATTCAATTTTGAGGACGCGAGCATTCTATTTCAAATTCGTCCGGGTCAAAGTGACCCAGTGCGTAAGAGAAGGACACCACTGCCACTGCCCATTGTCGACCGTTACCTTTGAAATTTTTTACAAAGAAAGCAATAAAATACATAGTTAGAAGAACTTTTACGCTTTATTAGATATATATTAAAGTATGTAAAACAGTTTATTTGTTACAAGAATAGAAAATGGTGGTGCACGAGTCGCAATAGCACTACTGGTTTTCAGTCAACCCTCTCCATGCTGTTGAAGTTTGCATAGTTGAAACACAACGAAAGGTCTTGTTTATGTTTTATTTTCTATATTTTTATTGTTATCGAAAATATTTTAAAAAATTATTTATATTATAGATCGCTAAATGAATAGATATCTTGAAAAATGGTTGCAGGATTTTTGTAAGCAAAGGTTGCCAAAATATAACAAAGGAATTCACAAATATTAATTTTTATTGCGTTCCAACGATGCAAACTTCAACCTCATACCCTCTCCGTGGAACGCAGTAGAACTATCGTAAATTTAATCGTGGAACTAAGAGTAAAATATTTTCGTTAATTACGTTAGTTTTAGCCGTTAAGTATGAGGGGAAACTTAAAAATAATTTTGAAAGAGACGAGTTTTAAAAAAAGTTTGATATATTTGGAATGATTTTCCGTTCTAATGATTTTTCATTTGAACACAATAAATAAAGTCGCCATAACGATAACAGGTGAAAGCCACGAAAGAATCGAATCGTTCAGCTGATCGGAGTATTTAGAGCCGAAGGCTGTCACACAACAGCCAATGCTAGGCAGTGGCCATTTCAAGAACTAAAAAGCCGGGACAAAACGCGTTTTCGTTTATCGTATAGGAATAGTAAGCCAGTGTCAGGGGGCTGCTGCGTTCGTACTCCTTATCTCTAGTCTTCTTGCTAGCCTCTATGGCAAATGCAGTAGAACACGAGGTTTGTTCGCGCTAGCTGCACTCTACACTCGCCAGTGTAAACGGAACTAGGGCAGTGTCTAGGGAGTGCAGTTTATTTCCTCGCGAGTAAGCAACTCTAGTGCGAACGCGATAGTGTACAAGAAACATGGCGGCGACCTAGTGGACCACACCTTAACCTCAAACAACACATGAGATTACGGAGTCTCATCTTACTGTTAAAGAGATATACCGTGTAACCTCAAGTTTGTTGATCTCGTAAACTGATTACAATGGACGGTGTTATTGAAATTATTAAATTGCACTCGTAATTGCGCTCAGAATGGATGTATTGATACCAGTTTTACGTGGAATGGAGTGTTAGTGATACGATTGTAGAAATCCAAAACCTTCCCAAATGCCCTTGTTGTTGTCAGCATCAACGACTAAGCCGCCTTCTGAATCTCGGAACAGCACTGCTGACTTAATTTTTTGCTCCTGTTCCATGTTAGCTTCTGTTTGCGTTGATAGTAGATTGGAACGTATTGTGATACTGCGGATTTATAATAAACACTTGTCATTATATCTTGTCAGTTTTTTTATCACCTTGATCAATAGAAATTGATAATTATAATACTTTGTTATTTTGAACCTTTATTATTGATTGTTTTTCATAATAAATGAGAATTCGTTTGTGATTGCCTTATACATTGTAGGCCATGTCAATTTTTTAATCATCCTGATCGATAGAGATTGATAATTATAATAGTTTGTTATTTTGAACCTTTATTATTGATTGTTTTTCTTAATAAATGAGAATTTGTTTGTGATTACCTTAAATATTTTAGGTTATGTCGTATTTACCTCTGTATACACTCACTAACAGTTTCGCTGCTTATGGGATTATTCTAGTAATATCACTGTTACACTTTTCGTGTACTTTTACACCTCGTCAAGATCGAGTGTAGAAAGTCTAGGGTTAGTGGCACGAAAGTGTAGCTACACTCGTAACGCGAACAGCGGCGCGTGACGTCATTTCCGTTAAAACGAACGCGAAAGTGTACACTCCCTAAAAAAGTGTTGAAAGTAGGTTTGTTCGCGCTAGCTGCACTCTACACTCGCCAGTGTAAACGGAACTAGGGCCGTGTCTAGGGAGTGTAGTTTATTTCCTCGCGGGTAAGCAACTCTAGCGCGAACGCGATAGTGTACAATAAACATGGCGGCGACCTAGTGCACCACACCTTAACCTCAAACAACACATGAGATTACGGAGTCTCATTGGATGTACTGATACCAGTTTTACATAGAATGGAGTGTTAGTGATACGATTGTAGAAATCCAAAACCTTCACAAATGCACACGTTGTTGTCAGCATCAACGACTAAGCCGCCTTCTGAATCTCGGAACAGCACTGCTGACTTAATTTTTAGCTCCTGTTCCATGTTAGCTTCTGTTTGCGGTAGATTGGAACGTATTGTGATACTGCGAATTTATAATGAACACTTGTCATTCTATCTTGTCAATTTTTTTATCATCTTGATCAATAGAAATTGATAATTATAATACTATGTTATTTTAAACCCTTATTATTGATTCTTTTTCATAATAAATGAGAATTTGTTTGTGATTGCCTTATACATTGTAGGTCATGTCAATTTTTTAATCGCCTTGATCGATAGAGATTGATAATTATAATAGTTATTTTGAACCTTTATTATTGATTGTTTTTCGTAATAAATGAGAATTTGTTTGTGATTACCTTAAATATTTCAGGTTATGTAGTACTTACCTCTGTATACACTCACTGACAGTTTCGCTGGTTATGGGGTTATTCTAGTAATATCACTGTTACACTTTTCGTGTACTTTTACACCTCGTCAAGATCGAGTGTAGAAAGTCTAGGGTTAGTGGCACGAGAGTGTAGCTACGCTCGTAACGCGAACAGCGGCGCGTGACGTCATTTCCGTTAAAACGAACGCGAAAGTGTACACTCCCTAAAAAAGTGTAGAAAGTGTAGCTAGTGCGAACAAACCTAGTGTAGCTAGCGCGAACAAACCTACGGTCTTAATGACCTCCGTGAAGGTGACCCCCCGAAATGATAATAAATAATTCTAATTAATGTTAATCGTTTGAGAATCGTTCGAGAGAGTTTGAGAGAAAACAAAAATCGTTTGAGAGTTAATAGTTAAAAAAAAAACAAGTTAAATTTTCGCGTGAAGTTAGCCCCCAGATTTTTTTAAATCCGTAAAAACTCCCTTTCCCCATTTTTTTTAATCGCTTGAGAATCGTTTGAGAGGGTTTGAGAGTTCAAAAAAATCATTCTAGAGTTCATATTTTATGAAATATAAGAATGTTTCCAAAAACGCAACCAACCGCAAGGCCGTGTCACGCATGGGGCGCACCCTGCTCATCATTCGCATGCGGAGAATATGAAAACTGGTCTAAAGTGCCTAAAATGCCTCGCCTCGCTTCCTTCCAAAACAATTCGATTTTTGACAGGTCGGAAGCAGGCGCTCTAACCTCGCACATTCATTCGAAATAAATTACATGCAATGTGTAGTAGTGTGTGATAGAGTGGAGTTTGTTTTTTTGTCGCGTTTTGGTGCATTTATTTTGCTGAGAAGAATAAAACGAGCCAGGTGGTCGAGGACGACGCGTCAGGACGCCGGCACACCACCGACGAAAAATCCCGACAACGAAGCCCGACAAAGAAAGAATCGACGAGAAAACCGTCGCGGCTGATTACAAGGAGAAGATCGGGGAAAATAGCGACAGCAAGAAGCCGAAGGAGAACGGCGATGAGAAAACACCGGAAGTCAAGGTACGTGCTGTCATACTCAACGGCTTTGGGGATATCAAGGGTGTAAAGGTGCTGAGAAAACCTGAGTCTCAACTTGCAGAGGGTGAAGTGTTGATCCCGGTCAAAGCATGTCGCCTCAACTTCCAGGCTGCTAATACACGACAGGGTGTGATCGATTCTCCACCGAAAACTCCGTTCATCATGGGCTCCAAGTGGGCTGGTGATACCCAGGATGCTCTGTCCGATCTCAAAGCCTGGTCAGAGCTCATTGTGGTGTACTTTGATGTGGCAACTATTACCATGGATTATGCCGTCGTTACTATACTACTATTCAAGCTTCTATGTATTACGCCTGACAAGACTTTTCTGATCCATCGGGGGCCGCTGATAATGTTCTTGATTGTGTCGGTGGCAAGGAGTGCAACAGAAGATGTGTCTTGAGAAAGACCATGGGAAAATATGTTTTCTATGGCTTGAGCAACATCGTAACCAGCGCAACACAGACTTTCTTCTCCGTTGCCTGCTACTGGAGGACGATGGTCAAAATATTTCCGATGAAGCTCTTAGAGGAGAATAAGACACTGCCCAGGCTGTACCTCCGTCATCTGATGCATCAGCACTGTCCGTACACCTTTGTGAGCCGAGCAGTGGACAAGGTGTATCTAAATAATGCTTGAGGTATTTGTTTAAATTTATTTCAAAGGATGGTAAGATCTTACTATCTTACCATCTTACCATCCTTAGCAACTCGGAAAATCTAAATTTGAGTTGTTGTAAAAAATTATTGAAAACATTCAATTTTGAGGACGCGAGCATTCTATTTCAAATTCGTCCGGGTCAAAGTGACCCAGTGCGTAAGAGAAGGACACCACTGCCACTGCCCATTGTCGACCGTTACCTTTGAAATTTTTTACAAAGAAAGCAATAAAATACATAGTTAGAAGAACTTTTACGCTTTATTAGATATATATTAAAGTATGTAAAACAGTTTATTTGTTACAAGAATAGAAAATGGTGGTGCACGAGTCGCAATAGCACTACTGGTTTTCAGTCAACCCTCTCCATGCTGTTGAAGTTTGCATAGTTGAAACACAACGAAAGGTCTTGTTTATGTTTTATTTTCTATATTTTTATTGTTATCGAAAATATTTTAAAAAATTATTTATATTATAGATCGCTAAATGAATAGATATCTTGAAAAATGGTTGCAGGATTTTTGTAAGCAAAGGTTGCCAAAATATAACAAAGGAATTCACAAATATTAATTTTTATTGCGTTCCAACGATGCAAACTTCAACCTCATACCCTCTCCGTGGAACGCAGTAGAACTATCGTAAATTTAATCGTGGAACTAAGAGTAAAATATTTTCGTTAATTACGTTAGTTTTAGCCGTTAAGTATGAGGGGAAACTTAAAAATAATTTTGAAAGAGACGAGTTTTAAAAAAAGTTTGTGTTTTCAACCATACTTTTTATACACTAAGGGCAATAATTAAGGGATTAATTAAGGGACTTAAGGGAACAATTTTCGACGAAAAATAGCCCTTTTTCAAACCGCTGTAACTCGGTGAAAAATGGTCGGAGAAAAAATGAAAAAAAAAGCATTTTGTAGTGTAAACCTTCGACTTTGATAATCTGATTATAAATAATTTTTTTCGTTTCGTTTAAATAAAGAAATTCGTTGTTAAACAAAACAAAACATTTTTGAATCAAAGTTCAATTCGAACTTTGATTCGAATGAATCAAAGTTCAAAATAAAAAACAAAATTAACAGATCACATATGGCGAACCGGAATGCAGAAATTAAATGAAATCGCATGGAACTCGGTAATCTGCGGGTTTTGAGGGATCGTTAATTACGAATCTCAGGTCGAAGAAATAAAAAAAAAACGACGGGTCCAATATGGCGAACCGAAATGCAAAGTTTGATTCAATTCGAATTTGCGATCCTCAATTTAAACCTCAGATCCGTAATGAATGACCTCGAAAACCCCCAAACATCGAGTTGCGCCCGATTGCAAGAATTTTTGCATTTCATTCGCCATTTTGGATCCGCCATTTTGAATTTTTCCATTTTTTATCCCAGATTCGCAATCAGCAACCTCGAAAACCCTTGAATACCAAATTTCGTAATTTTCTGATTTTTTTTTTTCGAGAAATTTCACCCCGCGCTGATACCTGCGAAACCTCGATTTTCGTGAAAATTGACGGATCTCGATTTTCTCCAAAAGAACGGGGTTGCAACCCGAATAAAGAATAAAGGCAGCGATCTGCTATTTGGTGGAGTATTTCTACATACCCTGAACTAAATAAAAACGCAAAAACCTTTGGTGCCTCTGCATTTGTTGTAATGTTGACAACATTACAATTGTTGACATGATAAACAAATAAGTGTAAAAATAGGCATTTCACACACTTTTAAACAATCCGTTTTACAATGTTGAAAACGGCTTCTGAAAAATACGAAAAATAAACAGTTTTGTAGGGGGAAATCCAAGCTTTCCAACGATGCCGGTTTGGATGCTGTGCGATGATTTGGACCAGAGTTATGACCGGTCAAAGTTGAAAAATGCATTTTTTCGTAAAGCTGCAATAACTTGGCTAAAAAAAATCGCACAGAAATTGAAAAAAAAACCAAATTGTTGGGAAAGATACAAGCTTTCGAATGGTCGAAACAGATTTTCGAAAAAAAAAATTCTGTTCCCCGTGTACCTTGTCAAACTCGAGCAAATTTTTTTATTTTATGTTTTGTTTTGTTTAACAACGAATTTCTTAATTTAAACGAAACGAAAAAAATTATTTATAATCAGATTATCAAAGTCGAAGGTTTACACTACAAAATGTTTTTTTTTTCATTTTTTCTCCGACCATTTTTCATCGAGTTACAGCGGTTTGAAAAAGGGCTATTTTTCGTCGAAAAAATAGTGATCCCTTAATTGTTGCGCTTCGTGTATACTACTCCAAAAATTACTGGAATAGAACATTTCTTCATTTTTTAGCGTTTTATTGAAGCGTTGTATCTATGTGAAAAATGGTCGCATAGATTTTTTGAAGCGTCAAGTTTATAGTTTCGAGATCTTTTGGCAGAAAAATTGCGATCCACGATTATCGCGCAATCATAAAAAATAGTGGGAGAAAAAAATTCCAAATTCGTTTTTTTTCAGGGGTCCACGGACTAAGGAATTTTGTTTCAGTTAACTCAATGTATATGCCAGTTACCTTGTTTATTCAGCTTTAACTTGGTTTTTTATCCTTACGTCAATTTTTTTGCTGAGATATCCGACTTTGAATGAAAAAAGATAATTTTGTCTCTGATTATCGATATCTCAGCAACCAATTATCGCAACGGGAATTAAAGGGCAGCTTTGAAAAGTTGAATACATTTCCTGCCAGCCCCACATTGATTTTTGTGATTTTTTTCTTCACCCTTAACCTTTATTTGGTAAAGGAAAGAAAATGACTGTTTCTGGATTTTCAGTAAATCTACCACGACGTTACAAATATTGATGCAAAGACTAGTGTTGCCGCGTTTTTTTTCAGCTCCATGTACTCTCAATAACCCTGTTAGTTTTCAAATTGATCCATCGAACCGTTTTCCATCAAAAGCTGATCGAAGTTTTACAAAACAATTAAAGGAACAAGTGTATTATTCCTGAACATCGTGGAATCATCATCAAAATAAAAAGACTAATTTTGTTCGACTTTTTTCACAACTTGGCACTAGTTGCTTGTTAAATATAAGAAAAATTTGAGAGATTGACATTTCTTTTTAATTTGTAAAATATTTCAGGAAAGAATACTGACTCATTTTTTACACGATTCGGCCTTTGCGCACTGTAATTTCACTCATCTTTAATTGCATCAATTAAAGTCGATACTCGTCGTATTTAATAGTTGATCTGAGAACATTTATGCAATTAACTCTCAATACTTTATACGAAGGTTATTAGGGTCATGGAAACAGTTTTTATTTTTCAAAATTAGGCATGATAAAAAATTGAAGGAAAAAAACGAGTTCACAAAAACATTAGATTAATTTTTTTTACCAAAACGTAGAAAAAATTGCCCAAAAAAAGATTAGTTTTGGAAGAAAAGTGTTAATTGGTTTTTTTCTTCTAACCGAAAGATCATTAAAAAAAAGGGTTTCGTGTATCTCTAATAACCTTCGCAAAAATATCGAGAGTTAATCGCATACAAGTTCTCAGATCGACTAGTGAATAGAGCTTGGGGGTATCAACTTTTAATCAATGCAATTAAAGATGAGTGACATTATGGTGCGCAAAAGCCGCAGCGTGGCAACAATGAGTCACCAGTGTTTCCTGAAAAGTTTTACAAATTAAAAAAGATTACAATTTTTTGAACATTATCAGTTTTTTTTTCTTTAATTTAACAAGCAACTACTGCAAAGTTCTAAAAATATTTGAAGAAAATGGGTCTTTTCATTTTGATCATGATTACACTATGTTTAGGAACAATACACTTGTCCCTTTAATTCTTTCGTAAAACTTTGATCGATCGGTCCGGAAAAAAGGGTCGATAGATCAATTTGAAAACTTACACGGCTATTGGGGGTACATTAAGCTGAAAAAAACGTGGCAACATTAGTCTTTCCACCAATATTTGTAATAGAGATTTACAGAAAAACCATAATGTTTTATTTTTTGTCCTATTTTTTTAAATTAATATCAATGGTGAAAAAAGTTTTTTTTTCCTCAAAAATCGACTAACGGGTCTTGTACGAAATTTATTTAAGTTTTCAAAGCTGCCCATCAATTTCCTGTGCGATCATTGGTTGGTGAGATATCGTTGATCAAAGATAAAAGGATCTTTTTTCATTATAAGTCGGATATCTCAGCAAAAAGTTGACGTAGAGAGACCACAAAAAACCAAATTGAAGCTGAATAAACAAGCTAACGGACCTATACATTGATTTAACTGAAAAAAATTCCTAGAAAAAAAATTGGAAAAATAATTTTCTCGCTATCTCTTATGATTGCTCGGTAACCGTAGCTCCCAAAATTATTTTGCCAAAAGATCTCAAACTAGAGACTTGAAGCTTCAAATTGTTTTTTTTTTATCTTGATACGACTATTTCTAACATTGGTACAGCCTTTCAAAAAACACTTTTAAAAGTGAATAAATATTCTGTTTCTTTCATTTTAGGGGTAGGGTATAAAAAGTGATATATTTTTTACAATTTTCAGTCAATCGAAAAAAGCGGTCGTCCTTGACTGTTAAAGCAATCTAAGAAGCTTCAGTTAAAATTTCAAGTCGATTGGACGAAAATTGTTCGAGTTTCTGCTACGTCCCGATATCAAAAACATGGTTTTGAGAAAAACGTGTTTGAAGTCAACGGTTTCATAGACGCTGCAGCTAAACACGTTTTTTCTCTCCGTAATCTAATGCCATCTATTGGTCGAAAATAAAACTATTTTTAGTCGGTGCCTTTGTTAAGTAATTTAATATACAATTAAGCGCAGATCTCGCAGGTTTTAGCTACGAGTCGCTACCGACGTATCGAGAGGCCGCGTCGAAATTTTCTGGCGTGTCGCACATCGCCTTAAAGAGGGTATCAAAACCTACATTTTCGTTTTTTAGAAAGTTTCGTACGATTTTTTTCGCCCCAGTATTGCATTTTTAGCTAAATAATACATGTTTTTGAAAAATAGGCGTAGTTCAATAACTACGGGGTTTCAGAGAAAATGTCAAGAGGATAAACAGTTGCATAGGTTCACACTGGAGTGGCAAGAATTATTGCAGATTTTCTGTTGGAATTTTTTTTTTTTAATGATATTATTAGTCGGGACTCTGATAAGTGGAAGGGCTTTATTTGGTAATTATGGGGTCTAGGACAATCTATCGAGAAAGAAAATTTGTTCACTTTTTCATTTTTAATTAACTACAATTTTTTCAAAATTAAAAAAAAACCGGTTTTAACCATTCTTCCTGAATTAAAACAAATATTGTAACACTTTTCTGAATAAAAAAAAATTATTTATCAATTTTTTCAGAATTTTTTTAAATATTATTTTAACCATTTTTTCGACTAGAACTCGGAGAATGATCCTTGGTTGAGTTGTTGTGTCTCAAGACCTATCGGATTTAAGACCGAATATTACCAAGAAAAAACTTTGAACTTTTGAACTTGTTTTTTAACGCAAAAATAAATAGTCAATCACATCTCTTACCTTATATATACGAGTTTTTCGTTGTTACTTTTGTATAGAAGGAAACTCGATTTTCATTGCACTCGAACATTGGAAATGATTTTTTTTTCAATACTGAATGTAACCACATAAATTTGAGCAATTTGACGGAAATTAATTTTCATTACATTCCAACGATGCAAATAATATTCTATTTAAATTTTCATTATTTCTTCAGATAAAACTCACGCAAACAAACCCAAACTTGAGCGATCCGGTGTAAATTAATCTCCATTGCCTTTCAACGATGCAAAGGATATTTGATTCGTTTTTCACTCTTCTCTATACCAATTTCAGCGAAACAAACCCCAACCTGAGTATTTTAACGAAAATTAATTTCTATTGCATTCCAACGATGCAAGCGATATTCTTCCTAATTTTTATATAAATATTTGTTTCAACACGAAACTCACCGAAATCAACTCAAACTTGAGCACTTCAACAAAAATCAATTTTCATTGCATTCCAACGATGCAAGTAATATTTATCTTAATTTTTTTATTTATACTCAATAGCAAATTCACCCAAACAAATCCAAACTTGAACAATTCAACGAAAATGAATTTGTATTTCGAATTTCGATAACTCGTTTTCTTTTCTTCAAATATCAAATACTCAAGAGTGATACATTTGTCTCGCAGCGTGCGTTACAGGCAGTGGCACAAGGACCAGCAAACTCTGAAGAAAGTTCCGCGCCTCATCGTTTTCATCGTCGGTGGGGTTTGCTTTTCCGAGATACGTTGCGCCTACGAGGTGACGAATGCGATGAAAAATTGGGAGGTCATAGTCAGTTCGTTGACATATAAAAACTCATACTTTGGAAACCTGGGTTCATAACCAAACGGAAATAATGGTTTTGCCCTCTGCCTTTTAGGATCCTCATACACAATAACGCCAAAGTCGTTCCGCCCGGACCTGAGCTACACGTTTAAACACCGCAAATCTCGACTATGAACGAAAGACCCGCAGCGAGCCGAGCCCTCGGGGATTGCATTCGTTGTTGGAAGAATTCACCGCTCGATTCGTACATATAAATATATCCACGAACCAATACGAGGACCTATCGACTTCGAGCCTCGATAACAGCTTAAAAAATATTGCCATCAAACCAACGCCTTTTTTGCCCGATCACTATTAAGAACGTGTCACGCACACATTCCCGCCCAAAAGTTTGAAGCGATCGGAATTTCGGTATTTGGCGATTCAATAAAAATATGATACAAATTCAGAGGTATTCAATATTATGGGAAGGTTGAGGCCGTATTATAATTATGCGGAGAAAAATATTTAAACAATTGGACAAACAATACATTAGTGAAGAAAATTTCTTTGTGTAGAATTGTATACTCAAGCATTCTCGACTTTCTTGGCCTTTTTCAATTTCTTTATTCGAGTTTTTCTAACGATTCAATTTACGAAATTATTCGTTTACTTCGAAGCTGTTTGAGGTGTTTTACGTCCGTAAGGTTCTGAAGGACCTTAACGTTCTTGAAGTCCTTCACGGGATCCTTACGGTCCTAAATTCTTACGGTTCTTAAGGTTCCCAAGACCGGGTCTTTCTACAAAAAAATCACGGCTCATTCATTTGTCAGAACTTGACGTCCTCAAGGTCCTTGAGGTTCTTGAGCTCTTTAACTTCCTTAAGATCCTTGGTTCCTACGGGTTTTAAGGTCTTTGCGGTTTTCAAGGTCCTTCAATTCCTTGAGGTCCTCACTTCTTAAGGTCTGAGCCTTCCTACAAAAAAATCACGCTTTATTCATTTTTTAGAATATTGAAACAAAAAAAATCCAAAAAGCGAGAAAATTCTGCAAAGATTCTCAAATAATGAGAACAATCATCGAAGACATCGAGCGAAGAAGAAAAAATACCTAATAATTTCTCCAACGAATATTCGTCAAGAATATTTGTTACTAATTTTTCAGCATTATTTTTCGAAATCAATGTTCATAAGGAGTTCAATGTATCTGAATTTTTTCGTACTATATTCCAAATCGCTGGGTACTCGAATTCCGTGCCAGATGGCTAGGAAGGTACGTGTGGTACCTTATCGTCATCTAGATAATACGCGAAGTCAATTCAGTAGACGAATTTTCATCGTCGCAGTCACAAAAGATTCGTGACAAGACTTTTTTGCTCTTCTTTTCCTTGACTGCTAACGAATTGACTCAATCAAACGAAAAGCAAATCAATGTGGCGCAATTCGGTTTATTCTTATGCGGCAAAATTCCTCCTTCGATCGAGTCGAACTTAGGTACGACTTTTTTGGCTTGTTCCTTTTTTTTGCAAGTGCCTTGGTTTGAAAAAACGATTTCGCGACGTAAAAAGCAATGGAGGACTGTGAGGCGAAGGGAGTTCATTCTCGGCCCGATCTCAATCCATTTTTTGTCCGAAATTTACGGTTTTCCGTTGTTTGTCGCACGATTAAAAAAAAAAAAAGCGACACGTCTATCGTGCCACGCCAAAAACTGCCGCGAGGATTTTGACGATGAATTTTCAAAAGCTCATGAATTTGATTGAACATTATTATACACACCAAAAAGTACAAGGAATTTGTCAAGACTTTTTCTCAACGCAAAACATTGGTGTGCATTTTTTTTCCATTTTTATGATCAAGGAGGAATAAAATATCACAGCGTTTTACAATGTTTCAAAAATGAATTTTGAGAATATCGATTTTTTCGAGAAATTCGACACGATTTTCGAAAAAAATACATATATTAATTGTAAAAAAAATGTCGGATATATCCCAGAAATCTTTGGTACCTAAGTAGTGTTTTTTATCTACTTTGAGAAACGCTCTGGTACTTTGTTCCAGGCTCAAAAAATTGAAAAGATTCTACCTCAATGTCTTCGGACTGTGCGCCGCCAATTTGTGGTGAAAAATACTTTCAAAATCTGTTTGCACTCATCTTCGCGTAAAAATTGAGGAATCAATTGTACACTTTCAACAAAGTTCAGTAATTGTTTAACAAGAAAACTCCAATGTCACCTTATCAGTTTTCGGCCTAACCAAATGACGTTGCCCCCCAAAAAGTTTCGGGGAGAAACGGGTAGTGGAGAATCGGGTAAAGTCGCGATGAATTAAGTACGAGAAGGCTTCCCTCGTTCCGGAAGTGACGTATACCCGTTGTAGATTATTCGTTAATTGTATAGTGATCTACTACGTTGCTCTCGTAAATGCCTCAAACTTTCCAAATACGTAGATTCAATTTACTATCGTATGTCAAGGTTGAGGGAGAATTCGCCGAAATTTTACGTCCGATCGAGAAAAAAACAAAGAGAGACACTAATACTCAAATTTGTTGACTGATTAACAAGCGATCTATTCGTTCGAGGCGTTCACATTCGTATCACACGTGCAACTCGATTTGTCACCTTATTCTGAGAGAAAAACAAATGTTGGCCGCCCGAAGCTCCCGAACATTCTCATTCTTCTTATATTCCGCTAAAAATAATTCTTCTATGGTTACATTAACGAAATCACTCTCGAGACATGTTATCTCACGGTGAATTACTTCTAAGTCTGTGCACGTCGCTTTTTTGGAAAGGAACGGAAATAATAAAATAAAAACGCAATTGTTTGCGTTCGAGAGAAGAGTCCTTGAACTTTTGCAACGTTCGTACGTGCATAAAAAAAACGAAAACATGTAGTCGCCAAGTATCCGTAGGACACCTCAACAAATGATATCAATGAAATCAATCGTGTCGTTGTATCCTCGTGATAAGAGAGCGGCAAAGTGGTCGAAACAAAAATGTAAAATACAACAAAAAAAACCTGACCAACTTGTGTGACAATCGGGGAATCTGGGATGTCCGATATAAATACGATTGATCCGATTGGCGGTAAAATCGACAAAGATAGATATGTTTCAACACCGACTAGCATGATTCAATTGTAAATTTGCAATGTCTCTGAATTGTATTTCCTTTAAGGGGCCAGTCCACTTTGGAGCCACGAAAAAAGGCTATTTTCGCGATTTAAAAAAAAATGATTTTATAAAAGATATGAATATAAAAGTTTTTGGGCTTGATAAATAAAGTCTTGAAATACATTTTAAAAAAATTATTCATTTTTAAGGACAAAAACTATAGTTTAACGTAACGCCTCAAAAATAGGTGGGCTAGGTAGCTCCATCACAACTCGGCAATGGCTTGTTTGAAACGAAAAAATCAAAGTCCATTAGATTCAGTATGACACCAGCTACAGAATGACCCGCGGATATAAAGTTTTATCAAAAAATAAAAAAAATGGCAGATGAAAAACGCAAAAAGTATTTTAAAAACGCGTTTTTTCGCAGTTTTTCGCAAAAAAAGAGTAAAAATCAAAATTTTAAAACCGTCGAGTTATCTTGTTGCGAATCATGTTTACAATATGTGGTTCAAATTTCAACAGAATCGGTTTATTAGTTTTAGATATCCGATGGAGCTAGATTTTGAAAACGTTGTTTCGAGAAAAACGCGTTTGAAGTTTATACTATGAAAAACTTTTACCTGAACTCAATCGGTAATTCCTGCACCTATTTTGACACAATATTTCTGAATGTATGTACTTTCGAAAACAGTAAAAAAATCGATTTTTCGACATTTTCAAAGTGGACTGGCCCCTTCAGAGAAAAAAAACAACGACAAATATTTTGATTTACATTTTTATAACACCGTTAAAAAATATATACAGATTGACAAAGAAAGCAGGGAACAAGAGAAAAGCAAGCGGTCGAGAGTTTTGCAAATACGGACGAAAAAAAGATCAGGAATAGGAGAGAAAAGTTACTTTACGGATCATGAACTTTATCCCTGCATACGTAAGAATTTAAAACTCTGTCTTACTTTGTACGATAATGTTGTATTAGTTTATAAAAAAAGAAAAATGAAAAAATATATACTGTGGGGTGGTGTTTGATATGTAAAGTTTCAGTGGTGAATTTATTTGCGGAACGGAGTAAAAGATAGAACATTTTTGCGGACTTCATTACTGTCGAAAGCACATCGTTTATTTTCTTTTCGTAAAGTATCGATGATTAGGTGACAATTGGGTTCCGTATTTCCACCTCCATATATTTACCATCCAGTGATACAAATTATATTTTTTTCGATATTATATCGTATTTGACCAGTCGGAAGTTGAACTTTATTCGTTTATTCGGGAGCCAGGCACTGAATGAGAGTTTTCAATTTATTATCTTCTCAGCCCGTTACTATTTCCAATAAATTCTCTTCACAATAAACTCTGATACAGGTTACTATACAGAATAGAAGTGATTGTTTCTGCTTCAAGGTGATTGACGGTGACCATCATTAAAAAATTCAGTACACTCTTGTTTTCTCGCAACATTTATTCGTAAAAATCTCGTTGCTTGTATTTATAATCGCTCATTGAGGCAATCGGTTGCTTGCCTATTACAGTTTTGCCTCTCATGTGAGGAATCAACACTTCCGGCAAGATAATTTCACTATTCTCCGTTTGGTGCGTCTCGCAAATAGCTATCAACATTCGTGGTATAGCGCAAGCCGTGCTGTTTAGCGTATGCACCCGCAACAATTCATCTTTCGCTGTTTTATACTTGATGTTTAATCTATGCGACTAATAATTCGTGCAGTTGCTGCAACTCGATAGCTCACCGAAGTACTCTCTTCTCGGTAACCATCCTTCGATAGCATATCTTCTGTGGGTCAAACGCGACAATGCTTTCTCTGTGGAACGCATATGTCGGCCTGATAAGCTCCCGCGATAAAATCTCCTAAGGGGAAAAGCACCTTTACCAAGTGGCTCGTGGTTTTCTCTTTTTTTACTGTTGTATTTTTGTTTTTATTGTTGTGTTTTTCGGGTTGAAACGGCGTGCGAGAATCGTCAAGTGAACTGTGCGGGCGCGTGTTTTTTTTAACGCGTGAAGCCTCAAAATGGCAAAGAACGAAGGAAATACGTCGAATCAATTAAGCCAAGGTATTGCACGATAATCATCGAGCTCTGATAACTAAAAAATTATTTTTCGAAATACTTTTTTTCCCCTCTTTGAACTTCATCCTCCCGACCATCTTCGTTCGTGATCCTAACCTCGTTCGTACTACGACTTTCCGGTCAGCACTCCAAACTGACATTTGCCTATTTCGACTCTCACGACTTGCCTCTCTTTTTTCCCTCCAAATAAACACTGGACATCGTCGATGTTTCTTTCGAAAACTGGATGGACTCTCGACTTGGATCGTCTGATATTTTTGGAATTATCTCTGACAGGTTTCCGCATAGACTATTTCGTAAATAGGATGTTTGGAAACTACTAGGAGATTGAGCTCAATGACTTCCTCAATTTATGATTTTTATTACGAAATTTTGATCCCTTTTCAGTCATTACGTTTCCAAGATTTGTATAGATAATTCAAGTGAAATGGAGCTTTTTAACAAGGTTCAATGACCCTTTTGCAGGTTCCAGACGTTCCTTCAATTTCCAGCGATTGAATTTCCGATCCAACAATGATGTCCACGAGGAGATGTCAGGTAAAGCTCGACAATGACGATCTTGCCCCGAGACTGGTGCAACATTTATACTGTTAGAATGCAACGAAAAGAGCTATACGAAATCCTTGACTTCTCCTTTTTCACATATACAGTCTTCCATTATTTTTCCTACAAACTGAAGCTGAAAAGTAACGGCAACTCACCGTCGAATACCACTAGTTCAACAAGTTTAATCAATTCATCCGACTCATACTCGAATTCCACAGGGGCGACCGCCCGCCCGACCTTCGGGTAACACGAAAATAAATTAAACTATTACCACTCGTTCCTGCAGCTATTTTCGGTCGGATCCCGCTTTCGATATCTTGCTAAAGACAAATATCCAAACATCAGCAGAGAATCGCTTGCAAAAAATTTAAATCATCCAGTTTTGTGCAGGTTATCACGAGCCACGTATGTACTCCACCTATAGCATCTGTATCACCTACGCCTCTACCGCCGTTATCACCGCCAAAATTGCCCATGAGACCGCGGCAGATAACTCAGCGTCAGGGACACTTCCCGGACAAAGCTCGTGAGAAGCTGACAAGGTGCCAATCTCTACAGTCGATGAGCAAACTCTAATTGTCACTCGACTGCGTTTACAATTTCACCAGCAATGAAGCTGAGCAATATACGGCTGGATCGTCGTGGCAATAAAAACTTTGCGATTTGAGATATAAGGACAGTCGGTAATATATTAATTTTTTCCCTTCTGCCCATTATGCACCAACATAGATCTATGTTTCTGACACTAATGATCATTTGTATTTGTACGTTCTGAAGCTTTTCTCGAAATCGAAAAAATTCCGTACCATTTTTTGTCGCCCTTTCATCATATCTGGGAGTAAAACAACATCCCCTAAGAACACATTTCAAAGTGCTGACAATTAAGCCGTACACTTTTTCAACGATTTGGTGGATCGATCCCAATTTATGCATTCAATTTTGATCGTATTTATGTGAAATTCCCGTACATCCTGAATCCTGACAAAAGGTGGAAATTATTAACGTCGATCCTCGCGTTTGACCTACAGGAAATTTGACATCGAAGGATGCTTGCCGAGAAGAGAGTAACTATCTCTTCTCGGTAACCATCTCGATATCCCACCGTAGTCAGTACTACGGTGAGATATCCAGTTGCAGCAACTGCACAGATTATCAGTCGCGTAGATTAAACATCAAGTATAAAACAGCGAACGGTGAATTGTTGCACGTGCATACGCTGAACGGCACGGCTTGCGCTATACCACGAATGTTGATAGCTATTTGCGAGACGCACCAAACGGAGAACGGTGAAATTATCTTACCGGAAGTGTTGATTCCTCACACAAGGGGCAAAACTGTAACAAACAAGCAACCGATTGCCGCAATGAGCGATTACAAATACAAGCAACGAGATTGTTATGAATAAATATTGCACGACAACAAGTATGTACTCAATTTTTAATGATGGTCACCGCCTATCACCTTGATGAAGAAGTAATCACTTTTATTCTGTATAGCAACCTGTATCAAAGTTGCAAGGAATTGATTGTAAATAGTAACAGGATGAGAAAATAATAAATTGAAAACGCTCATTCAGTGCCCGGCTCCCGAATAAACGAATAAAGTTCAACTTCCGACTGGTCAAATACGATAGTATGTCGGAAAAAATATAATTTGTATCACTGGATAGTGAATATATGGAGGTGGAAATACGGAACGCAATTATCACCGAATCATCGATACTTTACGAAAAGAAAATAAACGATCATTTTTCGAGGGTAATGAAGTCCGTAAACAAATGTTATCTTTTACTCCGTTCCAAAATGAAATTCACCAATGAAACTACACATATCAAACACCACCCGACATTAAATTTTTTTTCATTTTTCTTTTTTTTTGTCATAATCTAATACGATATTATCGTGCAAAGTGAGACAGAGTTCGAAATTCTTACGTACACAGGGATAAAGTTCATGATTCGTAAAGTTACTTTTCTCTCCTATTTCTTATCTTTTTTCTTCCGTATTTGCAAAACTCTCGATCGCTTACTTATCTCTTGTACCCTGGTTTCTTTGTCAATCTGTATATATACTTTTTTAACGGAGTTATAAAAATGTAACACAAAATATTTGTCGTTCTTTTTTTTCTCTTAAAGTAAATACAATTCAGGGACATTGCAAATTTACAAGTGAATCTCTCTTGCTAGTCGGTGTTGAATCATATCTATCTTTTTCGATTTTACCGATAATCGGATCAATCGTGTTTATATCGGACACCCCGAATTCCCCGATTGTCACACAAGTTCATCAGTTTTCTTTTTTTTGGTTAAATTTTACATTTTTGTTTCGACCAGTTCGCCGCCCTCTTATCGCGAGGATAGAACGACAGAATTGATATCATTGATATCATTTATTGAGGTGTCCTACGGATACTTGGCGACTACATGTTTTCTTCTTTTTTTTATGAATGTACGAACGTTGCAAAAGTTCGAGGACTCTTCCCTTGAACGCAAATAATTGCGTTTTTATTTTTATTGTTCTCGTTCTTTTCCAAAAAAAAGCGACACTCGTGTACTGACTGAGAAATAACTCACCGCGAGACGTGAGTCGAGAGCGATTTAGTTTATGTAACCATAGAAGAATTATTTCTTGCGGAATATAATAAGAATGAGAATGTTCGGGAGCTTCGGGTGGCCAACATTTGTTCTTCTCTCAGAATATGGGGACGAATCGAGTTGCACGTGTAATACGAATGTGAACTCCTCGAACGAATAGATCGCTCGTTAATAAGTGAACAAATTCGAGTATTACTGTCTCTCTTTGTTTTTATTTGGAAAGTTTGAGGCATTTACAAGAGCACCGTAGTAGATCACTATACAATTAACGAATAATCTACTACGGTTATACCTCATTTCTGGAACGAGGGAAGCCTTTTCGTACTGAATTCATCGCGATTTTACCCGATTCTCAACTAGCTGTTTCTCCTCGAAATTTTTTGGGGGGCAACTTCATTTGGTTAGCCCAAAAACTGATAAGGTGACTTTGAAGTTTTCTTTTTGAACAATCACTGAACTTTGGTGAAAGTGTACAATCGGTTCTTCAAATTTTACACAAAGACGAGTGCAAACAATATTTAAAGGTTTCTTTCAACACAAATTGGCGGCGCACGGACCGAAGCCATTGAGGTAGAATTTTTCCAATTTTTCGAGCCTGCAGCAAAGTACCAGAGCGTTTCTCAAAGTAGATTAAAAAAACACTACATAGGTACCAAAGATTTTCGGGAAATATCCAAAAAGCTTTTTGCAATTAATATATATTTTTTTCCTCGAAAACTCGTGTTCCGAATTTCTCGGAAAAATCGATATTTTAAAAATTTGTCTTTGTAACATTGTAAAACGCTGTGATATTTTATTCCTCCTTTATCCTAAAAATGCAATAAAATGCGCACCAATGTTTTGCGTTGAGAAAAAGTCTTGACAAATGCCTTGAACTTTTTGGCGTGTATAATAAATTTTAAACAAATTCATTAGCCTTTAAAAAATGCATCGTTAAAATCCCCGTGTCAGTTTTTGGCATTGCACGATTTTTTCAAGCCGAGGCACTTGCAAAAAAAAAGGAACAAGCGAAAAAACGTTTGCCGCATGAAAATAAATCGAATTGCGACACATCGATTTGCTTTTCGTTTCCCCTGCGTTTGATTGAGTCAATTCGTTAGCAGTCGCGGAAAAGAGGAGCGAAAAAGTCGTGTCTCGAATCTTTTGTGACCGCAACGATGGAAATTCGTCTACTAAATTGACATCGCTTATTATCTACTAAGTTGACGTCAAGGTGTCGCGCGTACCTTCCCAGCCTTCTGGTACGGAATTCGAGTAATCAGCGATTTGACATAAAGTACGAACAAATTCGGATACATTAAACTCCTTGTGAACATTGATTTAGAAAAAATAGTGCTGAAAAATCAGTTTAATTATTTAGTAAAATTAGTTTAATTATTTCTCCAACGAATATATTCGTTGGAGAAATAATTAGGGATTTTTCCTTCTTCGCTCTGGATGTCTTTAATGATTGTTCTCATTATTTGAGAAGCTTTGCAGAATTTTCTCGCTTTTTGGTTTTTTTGTTTCAAAGTTATAAAAAATGAATAAAACGTGATTTTGTTGTAGGAAGACCTTAAAAATTAAGTACCAAATACCTCGAGGATCTTAACGCTCAAAGTGTGAAGGGGTTTTTGGCACCTTCAAAGTGTGAAGGGGGGTCGTTTTCGGCGGCGCGCTACCAAGCACACAATTGTTGATGAAAAAATCTGTAAAAATTCATGGTTCATCCTTAGGATGTCCTTTCGAAGTACGAACAAGAATTTTTCGGATATTTTTATTTTTAATATGTTTTTTTTTAACAAATATAAAGCAATGCGCGGAAAAAAACACTTTTTTTAATTGCAGTTTGAACAATAGTAACGTGAACGAGATTTAAAAACCGGTTATTTAACGGAAAAATGTTGCTCTTTAAAAAAAAAATATGCCATCAATGTAGAATTGAACCAGATACCCTATTTAATTACGGGAACATGGGTATATTTTTACGAGGTATTGAAGGGAGAAAAGTGTTCAACGTCAAAGATACATTTAGAAAAATGGCTTTTTTTCATTAATGTTATTTATAGAATGTTTTCGGACTCCTCGTAACAATACTGCATGGACGCATGGCTCCGTAAATCGTAAATTTTATTTGGCGTTCGCGTCTCCATAGCTGTGAAATGGAGTAGAAATTTTTTTATTTTTTTTTTCATTTTTTTTTATTTGAAAAAAAAAAGAAAAAAATGTTTCGTAATTTGTACAGCAATAAACTCAAAAAGAAACAAAAAAAAAATTTTGTAAATTTTTAAATTAAAAAAAATTGAAAAAAAAATCCACGTATTTCTCACAGCTTATTATGTTTAAATATGCATAAAAAAACCGAAAAAAAATCCTCAAAAAAACTGACTTTTACTTACTTAAAGTGTGAAGGGGGGTCGAATTTGACCCTGCTCTGATTTGATCTCGTGCTCGTTCCTCGTAAAACTGACTGATGCAGCTGGCCTTGTGCACACATATACCTACCTACCCCTACTTTTTTCTAGTACCACTCAAATGGCGCGCAAGTCGCCGGTATTAGAGAAATTTGAACAAGTAATTTGGGCCTGGACACATTCGACCCCCCATCACACTTTAAGGGTTAAGGACCTCAAGAACCCCAAGTTTCACAAATGGATAAAACGTGATATTTTGTAGAAAGACCTGGTCTTAAAAACCTTGGGAATTGAGGACTTTAAAACCTTACGAAATAAGGACCGTAAGAATCGAGGACGTCAAGATCATTAAGAATTAAGGACCTTAAAAACCGTAAGATACAAGGATCTTAAGGAACTTAAGGAGCTCAAGAACCTCAAGGACCTTAAGGGCGTCAAGTTCTGACAAATGGATAAGGCCTGGTTATTTTTTGTAGAAAGACCCGTTCTTGGGAACCTTAAGAACCGTAAAAATTAAGGACCTCAAGGATCTCAAGAACCGTAAAAATTAAGGACCTGAAGGATCTCAAGAACCGTAAAAATTAAGGACTTCAAGCACGTTAAGGTCCTTAAGAACCTAAAGGACGTAAAAAACCTCAATGAGCTTCGAAGTAAACGAATCATTTCGTAAATAGAATCGTTAAAAAAAACTCGAACAGAGGGATTGGAAAGGCCAAAAAAGTCGGAAATGCTTGAGTATTCAATTCTACACAAAGAAATTTTCTTCACTAATGTATTGTTTGTCCAATTGTTTAAATATTTTTCTCCGCATAATTATAATACGGCCTCAACCTTCCCATAATATTGAATACCTCTGAATTTGTATCATATTTTTATTGAATCGCCAAATACCGAAATTCCGATCGCTTCAAACTTTTGGGCGGGAATGTATGCGTGACACGTTCTTAATAGTGATCGGGCAAAAAAGGCGTTGGTTTGACGGCTATTTTTTTTAAGCTGTTATCGAGGCTCGAAGTCGATAGGTCCTCGTATTGGTTCGTGGATATATTTATATGTACGAATCTAGCGGTGAATTCTTCCAACAACGAATGCAATCCCCGAGGGCTCGGCTCGCTGCGGGTCTTTCGTTCATAGTCGAGATTTGCGGTGTTTAAACGTGTAGCTCAGGTCCGGGCGGAACGACTTTGGCGTTATTGTGTATGAGGATCCTAAAAGGCAGAGGGCAAAACCATTATTTCCGTCTGGTTATGAACCCAGGTTTCCAAAGTATGAGTTTTTATATGTCAACGAACTGACTATGACCTCCCAATTTTTCACCGCATTCGTCACCTCGTAGGCGCAACGTATCTCGGAAAAGCAAACTCCACCGACGATGAAAACGATGAGGCGCGGAACTTTCTTCAGAGTTTGCTGGTCCTTGTGCCACTGCCTGTAACGCACGCTGCGAGACAAATGTATCACTTTTGAGTATTTGATATTTGAAGAAAAAAAAGATGAGTTATCGAAATTCGAAATACAAATTAATTTTCGTTAAATTGTTCAAGTTTGGATTTGTTTGGATGAATTTGCTATTGAGTATAAATTAAAAATAAAAATAAATATTACTTGCATCGCTGGAATAAAATGAAAATTGATTTTCGTTGAAGTGCTCAAGTTTGGGTTGATTTCGGTGAGTTTCGTGTTGAAAAAAATATTTATATAAAAATTAGGAAGAATATCGCTTGCATCGTTGGAATGCAATAGAAATTAACTTTTGGTGAATTACTCAGGTTGGGGTTTGTTTCGGTGAATTTGGTATAGAAAAGAGTGAAAAACAAAACAAATATCCTTTGCATCGTTGAAACACAATGGAGATTAATTTGCACCGGATCGCTCGAGTTTGGGTTTGTTTGGGTGAGTTTCGTCTGAAGACATAATCTAAAACTAAATACAATATTATTTGCATCGTTGGAATGTAATGAAAATTCATTTCCGTCGAATTGCTCAAGTTTATTTGGTCACATTCAGTATTGAAAAAAAAATCATTTGCAATGTTGGAGTGCAATGAAAATCAAGTTTCCTTCTATACAAAAGTAACAACGAAAAACTCGTATACATAAGGTAAGAGACGTGATTGACTATTTATTTTTGCGTTTAAAAACAAGTTCAAAAGTTCAACGTTTTTTCTTTTTAATATTCGGTCTCAAATCCGATAGGTCTTGGGACACAACAACTCAACCGAGGATGATTCTCCGAGTTCTAGTCGAAAAAATTGTTAACATAATATTTTTAAAAATTCTGAAAAAATGGTTAAAATAATTTTTTTTTAATTCAGAGAAACTTATTACATTTTTTTAAATTCATAAAAAATGGTTAAAACCGTTTTCAAAACAATTCTGAAAAAATTGTAGTTAATTAAAAATTAAAAAGTGAACAAATTTTTTTTGCCGATAGATTGTCCTAGACCCCATAATTACTAAATAAAGCCCTTCCACTCATCAGAGTCCCGACTGAAATTCGTAAAAAAATATTTTCAACAGGAAATCTGAAATAATTCTGGCTACTTCAGTGTGAACCTATGCAACTGTTTACCCTCTTGACATTTTCTCTGAAACCCCATAGCTATGCCTACGCCTATTGCCTACTCCTATGCCTACGCCTATTTTTAAAAAAACATGTCTTATTTAGCGAAAAATTCAATACTGGGGCGAAAAAAAATCGTACGAAACTTTCTAAAAACGGAAAATGTATTTTCATTTCGCGAATGCTCGCGTCCCCAAAATTGAATGTTTTCAATAATTTTTGACAAACAACTCAAATTTAGACTTTCCGAGTTGCTAAGGATGGTAAGATGGTGACATCTTATCATCCTTTGAAATGAATTTAAACAAATACCTCGAGCATTATTTAGATACACCTTGTCCACTGCTCGCCTCACAAAGGTATACGGACAGTGCTAATGCATCAGACGACGGACATATAGCCTGGACAGTGTCTTATTCTCCTCGAAGGGCTTCATCGGTAATAGTTTGTCCATCGTCCTCCAGTATCGGGCAACGGAGAATAAAGTCTGTGTTGCGCTGGTTACGTAGTTGTCCGAGCCATAAAAAAAAATCCATGGTCTTTCGCAAGGCACATCTTCTGTTGCACTCCTTGCCAACGACAAAATCGAGAATACTGTCAACGGCCCCCGACGATATTGTCTTTACTTCATGCCTGTATTTGCTTCCACGCTCTGGGATATGATCATTCTTGCTGGTCAATTTGAGGTCGTCGTTTCTCGATGGGCTGTAAAAACCAAAGATTGTGATGCCGTGAACCGTCTTTGGCAATGAACGACTGCCTGGCCTACATTACTGCCGGCGGCGTGGATCAGAAAAGTCTTGCCAGGCGTAATACATGGAAGCTTGAATAGTAGTATGTTAACGACGGCGTAATCCATAGTGATAGTTGCCGCATCCAAGTACACCACAATGAGCTCTGACCAGGCTTTGTGATCGGGCAGAGGGGCCTGGGTATCACCAGCCCACTCGGAGCTCATGATGAACGGAGTTTTCGGTGGAGAATCGATCACACCCTGTCGTGTCATAGCAGCCTGGAAGTTGAGGCGACATGCTTTAACTCAGATAAACACTTCACCCTCTGCGAGTTGAGGCTCAGGTTTTCTCAGCACCTTTACACCCTTGATATCCCCAAAGCCGTTGAGTATGATAGCATGCACCTACCTTGACTTCCGGTATTTTCTCCTCGCCGTTCTCCTTCAGCTTCTCGCTGTTGCTATTTTCCCCGATCTTCTTCTCCTTGTAGAAGAAGCATTATTGATGCTTCCTCAAAACGTAGAACAAAATCTAGTTAGAAACATTAGGACAAAGATAACTGGCGAAGCAAAACGCTGTATTCAAGGAATAAAATGTGACAAATTAGGATCTCTCACAAAGAATCTCTAAAAGAATTATACGCCCCAGCAAAAACAATAAATCAGGCCCGTCAAGAACTCGGAACACTAGTGCAAGGCGATAATGAAGATGTAATCAAATATATAAATGGAGTCCGTGAAATAGGGAATTACATAGTAAAAGCCTATAAAGCGAGCAACGACGGTCAAATAAGTGAAGTAGACAAAAACAATACAAAAAAGGAATGCATAGAAAGTTTTTTAGATGGGCTCAAGCCAGAAATTCAAATAAAAATGAAAACGTCTTATACTAAGTTAGCTGAAGCAGGATCAGACGCCATAAAAATCGATAGGAAACAGATCGCCATAAATCAGTTACGCAAGACGCAGAAAATAGATAAGCCGTCACCGCGTCGAGAGAGCGTAGGGGTAGTATTAGAGGATCCCATCATCTGCCAGATCTGTAAACGCCCAGGTCACACGGCTGACGCGTGTGGGTTTAAGCACGCGGGATCATCCAAAACGCAGGATAAGAAACCTGCGTCGCACTCGGATGACCAGCCACAGTCTAGACCCGGTCAAAAAATACATACAGACAGAAAGTTTTGCCCGTACTGTAAACGGGAAGGGCACTTACTCGAAGAATGTAGGAGAAGAGAATATACCAATATGCCCAGGAATACGGGAAACTTGAACAGTCTCTCGACAGAAGGGGCAACTCGGGAGACGACCCCAAAAGCAATAAAACCAGCCCCTCAAACGACGTTGGTCATAAACCAGAACACATCGGGAGACGAGTCAGAGTAGCTTATGTTAATTTGAAACAACGATTTCGACCTCCGACCACAGAATTAGAAACCTCGGTTATGAGATCAACGGTGTCCTTGATGGTCGATACAGGGTCTGAACCAAATCTCATCAAAGAAGAATCGTTGAAACCAAGTTCCATAGTAGATGCTATGGATATTCTTCAATTACATGGAATTACGGCAAGTCCAGTCGAAACCATAGGGTCACTCACGGTAGACATCTTAGGATGTCCAGCCACGTTCCATGTAGTCAAGGAGAATTTTCCCATCGAACAGACAGGAATATTGGGAATCGAGTTCTATCAGAGTAATCAGTAATCGACTACAAAAGACATTGTCTCAGCTGGAAGGATAAGAGCATCAAATTCTCGAGTCCCGAAAATAAAACAGTTCCAGGGCGATCAGTTTGCTCTTTCTACGTCCGAAATGAAAATGAGAAAATTTCCGAGGGATATATACCCCAATTAGAAGTTGGAGACGGGATTTATTTCGGTAAAGCCTTAGTCACCCATCAAAACGGGATTGCGTACACCTAAATATTCAATACGAGAGAGGAATCCGTCGAAATCGAAGTTCCATTATTAACGTTGCAAGAATTCGAATAAATCAGCGCAAATTGCAGGACAATTGCACCAAACAAAGACTTAACAACTACCTCTGACTCCCTTCAAACCACGATCAACGAATCAAAACAAAATCAAAACCTCGTAGCTACTCCTAACTCTCCTAAATCAAACGCAGTTTGCATGACAACTACATCAAAACAAAAACAAAATCTCTTAGCTACTTCTAACTCTTCTAAATCAAACGCAGTTTGCATGACAACTGCATCAAAACGAAAACAAAATCTCGTAGCTGCCTCTAATTCTTCTAAATCAAACGCAGTTTGCATGACAACTGCTCTAAAACAAACCCAAAATCCAGTGGCTACTTCGAAATCGTACGCAAATTGCCTAACAATTACGTCAAAACAAAATAAAAACCCAGTAGCCCTACTTACAGAATCACTTCCCAAAACTACCGCTTGCAAATCATACGCAGATTGTTTCAAAGGCGGAACAACCGGGCAAGAAAATAACCAACGATTCGAAAAAATAAAAAAAGTATTACGTCTTGATCACCTCAATTCAGAAGAACGCGGTAGTGTAGATAAATTAATTAAAGAAAGCATAGATCGGTTTTATCTCCCGGGGGATACGATTAAGGTTACCACGCAAATAGAAAATGCAATTACCACGACAAACGATCATCCTATCAATACAAGACAATATCGATACCCTCCAATTCACAAGGACGAAATAACACGCCAAGTAAAAGAACTATACGAAAAAGAAATAGTTCAAACTTCTCAGTCTCCTTATAACAGTCCAGTATGGATTGTTCCCAAAAAACCAGACTCCCACGGTAATAAAAGATGGAGGATGGTCCTCGATTTCCGCATGCTCAATGAAAAAACCATCGGAGACTCATATCCTCTACCCAATATAACTGACATATTGGACCAACTAGGCGAAACAAAATATTTTTCAGTATTTGATCTCGCATCAGGGTTCAGCCAAATAAATCTGAAACCCGAGGATGCCCATAAAACGGCTTTTTCAACTCCATTCGGACACTATCCATTCTCTGGTATACCTTTTAGGTTGAAAAATGCCCCCGCCACATTCCAAAGATTAATGGATCGAGTACTATGCCGACTGCAAGGTTCCGAACTTTTTGTTTATTTTGACGACATTGTGATCTACGCATCCTCACTACGCGAACATGAAATAAAATATACAAAATTAATTTCGCGACTCAGAGAAGCAAATTTACAGTTACAGCCCGACAAATGCGAATTCTTACATAAGGAAGTCACTTATTTGGGACATCTAATTACAGATCAAGGGATTGAACCCGATCTTCAAAAAATCGAAGCTGTATAAAATTATCCAGTTCCTCGAAATGTTAAAGGAGTAAGACAGTTTTTGGGATTAACTGTTTACTACAGGCGATTCGTTAAAGGTTATGCAAAAATAGCAAAACCTTTGACGATTTTGCTAAAAAAAGATACTACCTTTAATTGAGGAAATAATGAGCAAGCAGCCTTTCAAGAACTCATTAACATTTTGTGTGAGGAACCGATCTTGCAGCATCCGGACTTTACTCGACCATTCATCATCACCACCGACGCATCCGGATATGCGATTGGGGGTATCTTATCTCGAGGGGAAATTGGAAAGGACCTACCAATCTCATACATCTCAAGAACCCTAAACGAAGCCGAAAAACGATACGAAACGTACGAAAAAGAAGCATTAGCCATCGTTTACGCGTTAAAAAAATTCCATCCGTACATATACGGTTGTAAATTCACAATCGTGACAGACCATAAACCTCTTGTGTGGTTTAAAAATTCCTAAGCCCCAGCTTCCCGTGTTTCAAAATGGAGATTAAAATTATCGATGCACGATTTCGAGGTTGTTTGTAAGTCCGGGAAAATAAATGTGAACGCAGACGCTCTATCACGAAATCCAGTCGACTTGCGAGATATTCACATGGTTCAAGAGAGTGGACCACCAAGCGATAAGCCTAATCAAATCACGACTCAGGTAGAAATCCATCAAGAACCGAAACCACCAGGCAATAACGACGTACCCTTTAGGAGGAGTCAAAGAAATATACGAAAACCGGAACGTTTCAGAGATGAAACAGACAATCATACAGAAACTAGGAAAAACGAGAAAACTATCCAAAAAAACTAGAGTGAAAGTATCTGAACAGCCCGACACCGAAAAAATGGAATATCTTGGCAGCATTCAGCAATCATCAGACAGCGAAAGCGAAGAAGACACGAATATCAGCAATGAAAATACTCGAAACATGATCCAACAACAAATTACACCAAACACAAATAACACAGAACAGTTTCATTATCCTCGAACTTTGGTAGAGTCCAGAGACCAGTTATTTATGAGAAAAAATAATTTCGCCTATTTTGTTCACATCCCCAGTGAACCATGCGATCTAGGATCAAGTCAACTTCAATCACGAAATCAATTACCAAAATTCGATAACCTACAAGCAGGAATTGCAAAATCAAAAGAATATAATAACAAGGTTCACATCGCACTACCAATGAGAAGGCTCACAGACGGTCTCACATCAGTTACAGCAGACATAGCGAAATCAATCAATAGCATGGGTGAACTAATAACTAAACTCAGTTTAAAATAAATCAGCATAGCCAAAACGATTGAGGTGGAATCCGTAGATTGGAAAATAATCAGAAGTCACTTGTGTGCTCTTAGCGAAACAGTACCCTTGAAAATAATAGTTTGCACCGGAATGATTCAGTATGTTGAATCAGGCAAACGAAAAGAAATCATAAAGGAAATGCATTGCCCAGCGCTAGGACGACACAAGGGCGTAGCAAAAACCTTCAGCAGAATTAGGCATCGCTATTATTGAGAAAATATCATAAGTGATGTTCAACAATACATCCGAAACAGTCCCGAGTGTCAATTTAAAAAATTAGTTAGGATTAAAAACAGGAACCCTATGATAATAACAGATACGCCAGGAGCGGCCTTTGATAAGGTCGCCATGGATATCGTAGGCCCTTTACCAAAAATCAAGGACGATCATGAATACATACTTACAATTCAAGATCAGCTTACCAAATATTCTTTAACCATAGCATTGCCAAACGCAACGGCAACATCAATAAGCAACGCATTAATAAAAAGATTCATTTGTACCTTTGGAGCACCTAGATCTGTCTTAACAGACCAAGGTAGTAATTTTATCAGCAAAGTCCTGAAGAAATTAGCCAAGCGTTTCACAACCGGGCAATATAAGACAACAGCTTTCCATCCCCAATCGAACGGTTCCATTGAAAGATCTCACCATGTATTAGGAGAATACCTCAAACAGTTCGCAAATCAAGATCAAGAGTGGGATGAATGGTTGGAATTAGCAACCTTCTCATACAACACTAGTACACACGAAGGCACACGACACACACCATTTGAGCTCGTATTTGGACGATTGGCAAGACTCCCTTCTAATGACCCTATAGCCACCGACAAAGAGGATACGCACGGCGAATTTCTAACAAACTTAGTAACTTGTCTACATGAACTCCAATCTTCGGCACGAACGAATCTTATCGGTGCTAAACTAAAATCAAAAGAAATTTATGATGGCAACCTAAATCCACAATCGCTCAAGGCGGGTGATTCTGTCTTCCTGTTAAAAGGGCCCAAGCCTGGGAAGCTAGACGATCACTACACCGGACCCCATGAAGTGTTAGAAGTATTCCCAAAAGGAAATGTAAAAATATTAATTAAAAAGAAACCACGAGTAGTTAATATAAATAGGTTAAAATACTCATATATCCCTATAATAAGATAGACCTGTTATAACCTAGATTGATTCTTCTCTTTTCTTTCAGAAAAAAAGGGGGATTGGAAGAGGAAAACAAAACCGGAGTGTATATATATACATATATATAGAAAATAATGAAGTGAAGAGTGTGTAAAAATAAATAAGTTTCAAACATGATTATTAAAATAATAATTGTAACTATATTACTATTGGCGATAAAACCCACCAGAGGGATAATTGGCTATGATTGTGGGTCATCGAACTTGAATAAAACAACTTTATCATTAATCGATGTTGGCGAATGCGATGTACCAAAACCTGAAGTAATAGGTAGCCCCGTTTATGTTCAATTATTACAACTGAACGAGTTTACCCACAACAAGGTTATCCAATGTAAAGTCAAAATTCATCGATTCATTTACCACTGCGGAATGAATTCTCACACCTCGGTCGTGGCACAAGGTCAGTTAAAATACCTGGCCGATGTGACTCGCGAGGCATGTGAAACAATGCATACCTTTGGAATATTTAAAATCGGAAACTTAGTAATTAGCGAATTACACAAAAACCAAAGTACTACACGAAGCCTAACTCTAGCAGGCTCAATTTAAACGGATGGAACTTGTTACGGAACTCAGGACTCGGATCCTTATGGGAGCTGGGATGAAGTAGTCGTTCAAGCATCCATTAAAATCACACTAATTGAATACGAAGCAACTGTAAATTTAAACACAAATCGGATAAGTTTAAAATCGGGAATGACGTGCCTATTAACAGACAAAACTTGTGTAGACCTTGATGGCGGACAAACCTTTTGGAATTCACTTCCTTCAGACCAATGCAAATTCAACCACTATGATGTATTATATGAAGGCATGGCTAAAAAATTAAAGACTTAGGACATAACTACCCTCAAATCATCTATACATTATCAACTCAAGGAACAAGTTTCGCTCTAACACAGAAAAATGAACAAACGTTATGTGGTTACACGTTAATTCGCACAGAACATCCCAAACTATATATATTCGAAACACACAGGCGAGAAATATTCGCTAAACCTAAACCTATAGCCGTAGAAAACCTAGACATATTCGCATATATAAACTCCAAATTCGTCTTTGTAGAAAAACACATTCGTAATCAAATTAATCAATTATATCTCGATGTGTTAACGCAACGATGCAACCTGGAACAACAAGTGCTGAAGAACGCCCTCGTGATCGCAACCCAATCTCCGGATGAGTTCGCATATCATCTCATGAAGGGACCAGGGTATATCGCCGTCATCGCTGGAAAGGTCGTCTACATCGTAAAATGCATCCCTGTCGAAGTCCAAGTACGAAAAACCGAGAATTGGTATCATCAACTCCCAGTAACCAGGGATAACCGGAGTTTGTTTCTATCGCCCCGCACACACATTATTATGCAAACGGGGATCGAAACAACATGCGACACCTAACTACCATCAGAGTACCTTTTGGGAGGAGCTTGGTATAAACTTCTACCAGTAGCAATCCGAAGCTTGCCACCAACAATCATCAAACCCATGACCAAATCCACATGGAATTATACAAACCCAGCATCATTAGCAACCAGCGGAATCTACAGTCAGGAAGATCTCGACAAACTAAGGGACCATATCATGTCCCGCTGGAAAAACCAGCCGTGTTAAACACCATCACCCGCGGGGTCAGTGGACAACCAGTTGGCAAACACGCGTTGGCATTCTCAAACATGTTGGGAGAAGATGGACTAAACAACCTAGTCGATTCCGTTTGGGAAACCTTGTGGGGTCGTTTTATGTTCTTCGGGATAGCAAGCGCTGGACTCATTGGCATTACACTCTTAATACGGATAATTAAACTCATCGCAGACACTATAATTCACGGTTACGCACTGCATACTGTATATGGATGGTCCATATATCTAATTGGAGCCATCTGGGACTCGGTAACGCATCTCTTACTCCATATTGAAAAGGGAACGCCCAAAACATCGATCCAACCCACGGACGACACCGAATTTGACGAATTCACAGCGATACGTGTACCAACAAGCGAAGATGAAGAAGACCAATCAACCAAGGCGGAATCAGACAAACCTCCAGCTTCCAAGGCCTCATTTTCATTGAAGCGTTGAACAACCAACACGTTAACACGGGCGAGAAAAATTACACAAATAACAATGTAAGAAAAACCCAGGCCATATTTCCTCCGGAATCTTAAATCTCATTTACAAAATACGACATTTAATCTCAAATGGGACGGTGTTACGTCTTCGCGTCGACACGTACGCGTAGACTCAACCCCCACCCTTGGTGTAGGGCCCAGTACCAGCACCAAGGAATAAGAAAGATAAGAACCAAGTCCGGAGGGGATATGTGACCCTCTAGCATACGAAGTTCTTTCCCGTTTGTAGATATAAGATGAAAATGTACAGGGTGGGAGACGAAAAACTCCACCAATCACGGAGGACCTTCCTTCAACCACCCCCAAATTTCCGGGTATAAAAAGCCCGATTTTGTAACAATTCTTCAGTACGGAAGAAAACTTTCCACACGTAAAATATAAATCTTCAAGTTCAAAACCAAAAAGAGAAAGATCTTTTTCTTCACTCTCAACCTTTACTCAGAGTAGCGCGGACCACCTCGTACTCTGACTGTTGCCTTCCATCTCTAACAGAGTAGCGCGGACCACCTCGTCCTCTGACTTTTTCCTTCCACCTCTAACAGAGTAGCGCGGACAACCGCGTACTCTGGGATCCTCACGTCAATTATCAACTCACACTATCCTTGGTCAAATAGCGCGGACCACTGCGAATTTGTCCAAATTCCCATCTAGCCATCGCTCTGAGTAATCGCCCCCGTTTTGATTCCAGTGGGAAAACCAGGTGGTAGAAAGAATTACCTGCGGAAAATATCCGCAGAGTACCACGGATATAGCCGATCGAAAAGTCACGGATATTACACCGAAGATTATTTGAAATCAATTAATTTCGCACCAACCACAGTTCAAACATATCAATTGGCTCTAATTGAATACACCATAAAGTTTCTACATCCTAAATTCATTCCGGACAAAGATCCTCGTCGCGAATTCTATATCAAGAAACTAAAGCGTTGACCACGTCATTTCCAATGATGGTACCTTCACCAATGTGAATAACATAGCACTGAGGAAATTACTCTTAATTACCAAATTACTATGCCCGGATCCCCGACTAATTAGCCTTAGCTAAGGTCGAAAACAGGGCAAAGTTTATTTATGTTACCTGGACGTAACACGGGATATGATTCCGAGAAAGAAACGGGAGGAAGTTCTAATAGGGGAACAGGAGAGATGCATGGGAAGATTCAGGCAGCAAGAAGCAACAATTGAGAGTCTGTAACGAGAAAACGAGGAGATGCACAGAAGATTGGAGAACGCGGAGCAAAGAAGGATGCAAGCCGATGAACAGTAGAGAGAGCAGCAAACAAGCAGGAGCAAGTCGAGGTGAGACGAGAATTAAAATAAGGTAGAAAACGAACAACGAAAGGACATAGAGAGAGCAACAAGAGTTTCGCGAGGAGGAGCATGTAAGTGGAGAAGGGTGGGTGCAAGTGAGAAGAACGAGGAAAACTACTGCCCGAGGGATAAACGAGAAGATCAGACAACTAGTTAGAAAGAGACCAAAACGTTTGAGCTACAGGGAATGGCAGGAAGAATGGAGGGAGAGAAGAAGCAGGAAGAAGAACATCATATTGCAAGATGTACGAAGAACGGAACGAGGCATGGTTTGGGCCATCGGAAGGACGGTGTGGGAAAGGACTGGAATTAAACCGCAGATCCTAAGGTGGAAGGAGACAGGCGATTAAGGCGGTCCTCTAGTTTCTCTGGTCGAAAAAATCGATTCTTTTTTTTTCATAAATCACATCTACAACATGTGTAGAAAATGTGTGCCAAAGTATTTTTCGATATTCGAAGTGGTTCACAAGTTACGGCCCTGGAACGGAGCAGGTATACGGAGCGCGCGCCGGGAGCGCGAACTTTCAAACGCGTTTTTCTCGTAACACCATTCTTCGAAACGGTGACCACGATATTTCAGAAACTACTGCACCGATCTTGTTCAAATTTATACAGCATCTTTAATATGTTATAAGCCAGCGATTGAACTATGATTATCATGATTGCTTCGATAGTTTTTTTTGTACGAGCGAAAAACTTAAGAAAAAATGAGTAAAAAATAGAATGTAATTTTTAAAAGTGTATAAAAAAGTCAATTTTTGTAATTTAGAATTCACTCTAGTTCAATCACTAGTCTTAAATATGAAGATTAAAATGCCGTTTGGTTTTTTGATTTTAGATAAGCAGAACAGCCGCAATCTTGGTCGCTGTCAAGCACCTCTTTTACTTGATGTCTTCCTGTCGGCCACTATAACCTTTATTCTATTATATATTTTGACTTCAAAAAAATTGTAAAGGTTATTTAAATGTTAATAAAGATTATGCAATGACAATGAGATTGATTATTTCGATGCTTTGCCCGTAAAAAATTATTGAAAAAGCCGTAAAAAAAAGCCGAGAAACTAGAGGACCGCGTTAAGTAATAATAGAAACAAGGGCGATGGAAAACAAAGTCAGGATAATGAAAGCATCAGCAAAAATAGAGGGAGAACGAAGCGAGGATTCAACCTGCCGAGAATGGGAGGTACAGCGGTGGATAAAGGATTATGCAAGCGTCTTGAGGAATCAAGGAAAAGAGATGAGGGTCGGCTATCACAAAATAGTGGTAGAACGGAGATGGAGGACATGGAACGAAAGGATGGTGGATCTCGAAAACGCGAGTAGAGACGCAGTCAACAGGCGGGAGGAACACGAAGCCACAGCGGGGTTTCAACATTGGGACCACCGTCATTGGGGACAGCGGTACAAAGAGATACGAGCGCTATCTTGGAAGGTGGCGGGAAAGAGAGCTTTCTCGGAAGCTTGGCAGTGGTTAAAGAAGTTCGACATCATCGCAGTCCAAGAAACGTAAATGGAGGAAAGCGAGGGGCAAAACAGAAAGACAAGTTGGCTAAGAATAAGAATTTTGTTTTGGTTACTAAGGCAACAATAAGAGAAAAGAGGCGAGGAAGCAAAAGGGGGGCATTTAGTAGGAGTGAGGAAAAGAATATTAGGGAATGGGAAGATTAGGCAGAGGAAGGGGAGACTCGTCATAAAAGATGTACAACTGGAAAGAAATAAATACAAGAAGGGAATGCTTCTATAATAAAAGCATTTATAATAAAAACCTGAAAGACCTGGAAGGGGAACTAGAAGAAATAATAGATGAAGCAGAGGAAAGAGGAGAGGCAGTAGTGATAATCGGGGATTTTAACGCCAGAATCGGAATCCAACAAGCGGGAATAACAAGGAGGGAAGGGCAAGAAAACTAGAAGGTATCCAAAAATAAAACTGAAAACCCAGAAGGAAAGAAAATACTAAAAGTATGTGGTAAGAACGGTCTTGTAGTAGCGAATGGAAGATGGGAAGGGGGCAGACAGGGAAACCTGATATGTAGGAAACCAAGGGAAGGGGGGAAATGTTAAAGAGAATAAAAGTAGAGGAGAGAACGGAATCGGATCTTATGCCAACAGTGATAACTTTTGATAGATGCGAGAGGAAGGGGATAGAAGAGCGACAGAGCAGATGAAATCAGCGCAAGGAAGGAAGGAGAGAGAAAAAGCTAAAGTGGAAGCAGGAGAAAGGGGAAGATTATGAAGGAAGCTTCACGGCAATCTGGAATTTAAAGAAGAAGAAGAGCGACGTATTAGACAGATGGGACGCACTAGTGGAAGCAATAAAGGAAGCAGCTGAGGAGATGAGAATGGTGAGATGCGTGGGGGAAAATAGCGCAGGAGAAAAGGGGGTAAGCGGAAGAGTCACAGAACAGAAAGGGGTGATATAGAAACGACTTAAAGAATTCCTTAAAAGGCCGGGGGTGGAGGAGAAAGAGAAACTAAGGGAGGCGAGGAGAACTGTGAAGAAAATAAGGAAAGAGGAAAACGCGGAACGATGGAAGGAAAGATGGGAGAGGCCCTTTAGGTCCAGGAAGACAAGGAACAGTAGCCGGGAAATAGCGGAAAAGAAATGGATTCAGCATTTCAAGAAAATACTGGAAAGCAGAGACGGCGACCAAGAAATGGAAGCAGGCACGAAAGAGGCGTGGGAGACGAGAAGAGAGGAAGACGTTTCTAGGGAAAGCAGGGACAAAGAAAAGCTAATAGAAGAAATAGCGAATCGAGAGATAAGCTTAGGAGAGGTGGAAAAGAAACTAGGAAAAATGAAAAAGGGTAAGGCGGTGGCTCAAGAAGGATTGACGATTGAATTCTTCCAGGGAATGCCAAAGGAGGGGAGAAAGAAGCTAGCCAACGTCTTAAACGAGCTGTGGAAGGAGGGAAAGATAGCACGGTGGCGGGAAACTGGGAGGATATATCTGATCCACAAGGCAGAAGATTCTACAGACGTAAAAAACTACAAAGAAATAACGCTGATCGATACAGGAAACAAACTATTGACCAGAATAATGAATAACAGGGTAAGGATCCTGCTGGAAGCAAAAAAAGTGATGGGAGAAGAGCAAGCGGGTTTTCGGGCCGGCAGAGGGACACGGGACCACGTATTCGTGCTGAACGCGCTTATTAATAATAAGTTGAAGCGGAGAGGAGGAAAACTGTACACTGCTTTCGTAGACTTCAGGACGACAATCGATTCGGTGGACAGGGAAGGAATGATAAGGGAAGTGGAGAAAGCGGGAATACAAGGAAGGTTACTGGAGATGATTAAAAGCATATACAGCGAAACCCAAAATGAAATCATGACAGCGGAGGGGTTGTCAAGGAGGTTGAGAACATCAAGGGGAGTCAGGCAGGGGTGCGCACTGAGCCAATTTCCAATTCCAGACTTTCCAATCTGTTCATAGAGGACATGGAGACTGGCTGGGAAAGAAGAAAGGAAGGGGGCACAGTGGTAGGAGAAGAACAAATATACGCGCTGAAGTACGCGGATGACGTGGCGCTGGTGGCGGACACGGGGGAGGGACTAAGGAGCATGATTAGAGAGCAGGAGAAATACGTCAACAGGAATAAGCTGGGCATCAACATCGAAAAAACCAAAGTGATGATCTTCAGGAAAGGAGGGAAGCTAAACAAGGAAAAGGGATGAAAAATAAACGGAAAGACAGTGGAGGTGGTAAAGGTTTTTAAATACCTGGGGGTGCACGTCTCGACGGGAAGCACGTTCGAAAAGCACATCAAGATGGTGGAAAGTCAAATAAGGAAGGCTGCAAACAAAGCTCAGGGCATCGCTAAGAGAGCGAGAATTGGGAGGTTGCCGGATCGACTGAGGATAGCGGAAGCAATAGCGAGGAGCGGGCTATTGTATGGAGTAGATGTGTGGGGGTGGAAAAGGAAAGCGAGAGTGAAGAGGGCACAGGCCAGATATACAAAAATAGCGATGGAACTCAGGAAAAACCTGCCAGAGTATATCTGGAAAATGGAGGCAGGGTGCAGAGGAATCGACATCATCATGGTAAAACGCGCAGGGGATTACATGGGCAAAATCACGGGGATGGAGGAAGGAAAATGGCCGAGGAAGTGCCTAATGGAGGAGGCGAGGGGACTACCGAACAACGACGAAAGCAAATGGGGCAAAGAATCGAAGGCAGCAATGGAGCAAGCAGGAGAGGGGCTGATAGGGGAAACGATAAGAAGAGGGAATGAGGAAGAATGGAAGATGAAGGCCAGGAGGACGGTAGAGAAACTGACGCAACAAGACATGCAGAGGATGTGGGGAAAAATTCAAAGGTCCAACTTCTGTAAAGATTATAAACAAAGAAAAAGCGGGGTGGGGATGGAGGAATATTGGGACAAAGGAACAACAAGAAGTTAACTCAGAGAGATATGGGCGAAAATGAGGTGTGGGAGAGAGGCAGAAAAAGGGTTCAGAGAGACAAGTTGCAGAGTATGCGAGGAAGTAGAGGAGACGCTGGCACACATCTGGGTATGCGAGGAGGCTAGAAAGCAGATGGATGAGCAGGCCCTAAGAAATTTTGAGGACTGGGAAAAAACAAAGAACGAAGCAAGATGGAGGGTGGAGGAAGGCACTAAAGGGAAAGGAGCTAGTAGAAGAAGTTTCCGAAATAGTGGGGCAATTTAAAAGAATCGCGAGAAAGAAGGGTTTGGCTGGAGATTAGAAACAGTTAAGTGGAAGGCGAAGGAATAAGTGCGAAATTATATTATTATTAGTTTTTTTAAACTTTCATCTATACAGGGTCCTTCCCCCTTAATACGTTCCCCATTTTCCACTTTATATCTCTACCTTGCGGCCGCAGCCGACTTCCCCGTCTGTATCGCATTCTCCATGACATTTCTGCCATGGGTATAGGAAAACTGTGGACAACCTATACCAATACAGCCGGTGCCGAGTTCGCTTCCCACCGCAGTAGAAATTTCTTAGGGTTAGCCTGACCAGGATCAGGCCCCGATCGGAGTGTGATACGGGTAACACCTATTACGGGCATCCTGATCCGGACCCGATCGGGCCGGGAGTATTTAGACCCTAAATCAGGCTACACTAAAATGGCCCTACTAAGGCCGTCCCTGATAAGATCCCACCAAAAGGCTTTCCCCGATAAGGCCCTACCAAGGCTTGCCGTGATATACCCTACTATGGCTTTCCCTGATAAGGCCACAAATAAGATTGCCCTATAACTACCTCAGCAGTCGATAGATGCACATAACCTCTAATTTTCCACATGGAAACTTCGATTTTACAGCATCGTAGCTTCGGAGTTTGGATGCATTCCTGAATTCTATTTAAAAAAGGTGATATGGATTGTCACGACAAAAAACGTTATGCAACTCGGATGCGTGTTACAAGATTTCGGAATTATAATATATAACAAATAATTATAGGAATTCATTTGGTCTCTTATGCCATATCTGGGACCAAGATGTTACAAGCACTCGGTAGCATAGGGGCAGCATGCGTAGCTTTGGCTAGGTAGGTACCAGGGTTGCGAAATTTGTAATGAAAAAGTAATGCATTATTCATTACTTTTTTACGAGGTAATGAAAAAATATTTCACTACCCATTACATTTCATTAAGTAATGTAAAAAAATTCCATTACCCATTACATTATATTTTGTAATGTAAAAAATTTCCGTTACTCATTACATTTTGTAAGGTTTTGTAATGATTTTGTAATGTAAAAAATGTCCATTACTCATTACATTATATTTTGTATTGTAAAAAATTCCATTACTCATTACATTTGAATTTGTAATGTAAAAAATTTCCTTTACTCATTACATTACATTTTGTAATGTGAAATATTTTCATTACAAAATGCAATGTAATATGTAATGACAAAAAAATTCATTACACATTACCTTGTAATGGGCAATGGACATTTTTAACATTACAAAGTCCAATGTAATGAGTAATGGATTTTTTTACAATACAAAATATAATGTAATGAGTAATGGAATTTGTTTAAATTACAAAATCCAATGTAATGAATGCCGGAAATTGTTTACATTACAAAGTGTAATGTGATGAGTAATGGAAATTTGGATGGACAGATGAATGGATTGATTGATGGATGGATGGATGGATCGATGGATCGATGGATGGATGGATGGATGAATGGATGGATGGATCGATGGATGGATGGATGGATCGATGGATCGATGGATGGATCGATAGATGGATGGATGGATGGATGGATGGATGGATGGATGGATGGATGAATGGATGGATGGTTGGATGGATGGACGGATGGATGGTTGGGTGGATGGATGAATGGATCGATGGATCCATGGATCGATGGATGGATGGATGGATGGTTGGATGGGTGGGTGGGTGGATGGATGGATGGATGGATGGTTGGATGGATGGTTGGATGGGTGGGTGGGTGGGTGGATGGATGGATGGATGGATGGATGGATAAATGGACGGACGGACGGACGGACGGACGGACGGATGGATGGACGGATGGATGGATGGATGGATGGATGGATGGATGGATGGATGGATGGATGTATGAATGGATGGATGTCACCGGGCGGTCGTGAATTCACCGTATCTGGAGTACCGACCGATACAGAACTTCCACCGATCCTGATCGGCAAGAGGATTCTCGAGGTCCTTGGGGTATCTGAGCTTACCGCTCATATTCTCTCGGCTCGTAAGCTTTTAAGGAGAGATTTGGTTTCGTCGGATGGATCTCGCTCACACATAAGCGCTTCGTACGTAGTCCGTCTCACAACGTCTTCTGTTCGCGAGTCTATTCTGATAAAAAAAACGAGAAAAGGGCCGTCTCACATGGAAGGAGATTAACATGGAGTGTATCGAAGCTTTAGAAAATCGACAAATTCACGTGAATGAAATGCTGCCGAGTGCCACGTACAATCTCCTTCGTCTCACGAGGAAGAAGGCAAGAGCGTGTAGGTTCAGATATGTATGGGTAAAAGGCGGAGTTATCTTTGTGCGAAAGGACGATGGTCAGCCAAAGGCGAAAATAAATTCTCAGGATGATTTGTTAAAACTGGCATGACCATCCTCGTTACAGGAAAAGCGGAAATATCATATCGCATCCGGTAAAACTCGACACGAACAAATCAGTCATTGTTAAAAATTGCTCAAGTCCATGTAAGTTAGAAATTTCAATGATAAAACAAGCATAAGTATACCAGATGCAACTGTTGGTTGGTATAAACTTTCGGGTTAGTGATTTTGTTTATGAACTAGTTCAAGCATTTCGTTGCCCCTTGTTTTCATTTCTTTCTGTCCCTCTCAAGGATTTTCAGTTAGTTTTCTTATGCTCGGTTCTTGTTCCTTTGCGTTTCGTTTAATACATTCGAACTATCATGCTTACTTTTATTTCGATCTTTATACTTAATTTGCTAATATGAGGATGAAGTTACTCTGTTATTGTTGAATAGAGTCTCGATTATTCGATGTATTGTCCTGTGCTTGGTTTTCGCACTTCTTCCTCGTGTTAGCTTGCTTCATCTAAACTTTTATGGGTTTAGTTGTGCAAAAGTGGATATGAAGGTTATCTCTAACTGTTAATAGCGAAAGGTATAAATAGTATCGGTAACCGTCTCACTGGTAAAATGCTTACGTCACTTAGTTGAGAGCAAAATGTATATTCCTAAGTTGTTTGTGTATTGCCTCAAAGTGTTATTAGTAAGGCATAATAAAACCTAAACAATCTCTCAATCTCTCCCTCTCTCTCTCTCCCTCTCTCTCTCCTCTCTCTCTCTCTCTCTCTCTCTCTCTCTCTCTCTCTCCCTCTCTCTCTCCCTCCCTGCCAACGCGTAATGTAAAAATTCCATTACTCATTATTCCATTACTCATTCCATTACTTCCATTAACGCGAAAAAGTAATGTAAAAATTCCATTACTCATTATTCCATTACTCATTCCATTACTCATTATTTTGTAATGTAAAAAAATTCCATTACCCATTACATTGTAATGAGCAATGGATTTTTTTACATTACAAAATCGAATGTAATGGGTAATGAAAATTGTTCACGTTACAAAATATAAAGTAATGGGTAATGGAATTTTTTACATTATAAAATCCAATGTATTGAGTAATGGAAATTTTTTACATTACAAAATTCAATGTAATGAGTAATGGAATTTTTTTACATTACAAAATGTAAAGTAAATGTAATGGGTAATGGAAATTTTTTACATTACAAAATCCAATGTAATGGATAATGGAAATTTTTTACATTACAAAATATAAAGTAATGGGTAATGGAATTTTTTACATTACAAAATCCAATGTAATGGGTAATGGAAATTTTTTACATTACAAAATCCAATGTAATGAGTAATGGAATTTTTTTACATTACAAAATGTAAAGTAATGGGTAATGAAAACGGTAATGCATTACAAAAAGTAATGCATTATTTGCAACCCTGGTAGGTACGAGGTTCGATTCCTATATACGCGAAATATTTTCTTCGAATGCCTTCGACTGCCTTATTAGTGCCCTACCAGGGCAGTCAGGCAACCTGATCGGGCCCTGATTTGGGCCCCATTAAAATTTCTACGCGGGCACTCTCGCACCCGTATTCATAGTCGTTCATTGAGAAATAAGGCCTCCTTGTTCTTTGTTCTGAACAAAGAAGAAGGAATGAGGATCCCTCAACGTACATCTATGAATACGGGTGTCGGAGCAAGTCGCGTTTCGTCGAGAAATAAATCACAGGCTACAGTCATACACACACAACACACACACACATGCCGGTCCGTGTGCGCGACTTCCGTGTCGTACTGGAGCTACGTCACGCCCGTAATTATTTTTCTCCGAAACTACGAGACGGTGATTCAAACTCGCGACCTCCCTCTGTACTGGTTCAGAGGCAAACACGCTAACTACTAGACCAGCGCACCGGTTCCGCGAAATCATATTATATATTTTATTTAATTTTTTTAGCGTGGGCGGTCCGGTAGGGAAATGATTAACAGTAGATGTAAGAACTAGAAGCCTAGGAATAAGAAAACGTGTAAAAAAAGAAAGGAGATGTAAAACAACCCGCAAGAGTGTACACGAAAATAAAGAGAATTACTACTACAACAATCATCATTGAATTTTAAAAATTTTAATCAAAATCGATGATTTTTCGCTATCAAATTCCACAAAAAGTTTCTTTTTTGTTTTCGCGTGAAACGTTCAATAAAACGTTCAATAAAATCAGGGTGAACTTCCAAAAACCAACCCCCTCCGATCGAGCTGCACAGACCTTCTTTTCATTATTCTAAAACGACCCCTAAAAGGATTTTTCCCGACTCGCAATAGATTTCGAGATATTGAATTTTAAAGTTATTTATTTTACCGCACGCCGACTATATCCCGCGTAGAAATTTCTTAGGGTTAGCCTCATTAGAATCAGGCCCCGATGGGGGTGATACGGGTAACACCTATTACGGACATGCTGATCCGGCCCCGACCGGGCCGGAAGTATCTAGGCCCTAGATCAGGCAATACTAAAATGGCCCTACAAAGGCTTTCCCCGATAGGTCCCTATCAAAGCTTGCCTTGATAGGCCCTACTGAGGCTTTCCATAATGAGGACATACTAGGCTATCCTTAACGAGGCCCTACTAAGGCTTTCCATGATAGGGCCATACTAGGCTTTCCCTGATTAGGCCATAAATAGGCTTGCCCTATAACTGCCTCAGCAGTCGATAGATGCACATAATCTGGCATTTTCCACATGGACACTTCCATTTGACAGCAGCGCAGCTTCGGAGTTTCGATGTATTCCTGAATTCTATAAAAAAAAGGTTTTATGGACTGTCACGAAAAAAAACGTTATGCAACTCGGATGCGTGTTGAAGATCCTGGCAGGTTTGTAAGGCCGAGAAAGAGGAGTTATATATATATATATATATAATATATATATATATATATATATATATATATATATATATATATATATATATATATATATATATATATATATATATATATATATAATATATATATAATATATATATATATATATATATAAGGTTAAGTTTGAAAAATCAATAGCATGTTATTCGATAGAACTCTTTAATTATCACAATGATATCAACTAATTGATATACTTAATGTGATACAACACATAATTATAGGAATTCATTTGGTTTCTTATGCCATATCCGCGACCAAGATGTTACAAGCATTCGGTAGCATAGGGGCAGCGTGCGCAGATATAGGTAAGAAGGTACTAGGTGCAATACCCATATAGGCGAAATATTTTGTTCGAATAAAATCATTTCAGCAGGCCAGGGTATAAGGAATTATGATCCAAAATCCATTGTAGTAGAACCCTAAATTGAGTGGCTCATTTCATTTTGAATTTTTGAAATATTTTATTCATATAGGATATTTGGATTTACAGTATATATTGTAAGCAAATGAAGATTTATTCGAATCGAATCTTTATTTATTCAATTTGAATATATTTAATATTCAAAAAGAATAGCTAAAACGAATAAGATTATTTTGGGCCGTACGACATGGAAAAAAGATATTGGATTTAAAAAGGTTCTATTTAAATTGAATATTTCTTTCTGATCAGGCAACCTAATAGGGGCCTCATCAGGCAACCAGGTCAGGCCCACATTTGACACAACGTTACATTTTCTAGTAGGGCCCTTTCAGGCTGCTTTATTAGTGCCCTACCAGGGCAGTCAGGCAACCTGAACAGGCCCCATCAAAATTTCTACGCGGGATCTATATCTAGTAGGTGTCAGTTTTGGCTATACCTATATATGCGTTATCGCGCTCTCCGTCCAAAAAATGAAATAAAATTAAGAAACCAAAAAAACAAAATAAAATAAATGAACAAACAAATCTCCGTTTGGATTTGTTTGTTTGTTTGGGTTTCAAAATATAAAAAAAAATTAACTAAAAAAACGAAACTATAAAAAACAAAAAAAAGTTTTCGTTCGTGTTCGTGTTCGTTAGGGTTTGTTTCGGCACCCCATGATTCCACACACCCATCCGAGGTGCCCTGCGCCCACCGCAGTGTTCTACGCACCCCACGATTCTACTCACTCATCCGAGGTGCTTTGCGTCCACCCCAGTATTCTATGTACCCCACGATTCCACACACTCGAGTTTGTTTGTGTTTGTTTATTTGGGTCTGTTTGTTGAGTTCGCCTCCTCCCCTCCCGTGACGATGACGTTACGCCACCGCATAGGCTGGACGAAAAACCACACAAAGCGAAGAGCGCGATAACGTATATATAGGTATTGCCAGAACTGACACCTATGAGATATAGATATAGTCGGCGCGCGGTGAAATAAATAACTGTAAAATTCAATATCTCGAAAACTATCGCGAGTCGGGAAAAATCCTTTTAGGGGTCATCTCAGAATAATAAAAAGAAGGTCTGTGCAAAATTTCAGCTCGATCGGAGGGAGTTGGCTTTCGGAACCTCATCCTTTCTTTATTTAAAAAAAATATATATATATAAATGATTATATTCAAAATGTGAGGCACAAAAAAGAGCAATATTTCAACAATATTAAAAAAAATTTCATCCAATAATTTGGGAGATTCAGCCAGTGGGACCTGGTTCTCGGAGGCCCCTAAAAAAGTGTCCTCGTGATGGTCAGGATAACTCATGACAGCTCTATCTGAAATTAGAAAACCAATTTGTTTCTGTTAGTAGATAAGTGTAGCTCGTGTTTGATCGAACGATGTTTAAAAAGTTGAAATTTAAATTTTTAGCAGAGTTGTATGCAAAAAAGTTCAATTTTTGGTACAATTTACACTACGTATAGCCTTGTAAAATTAGTTGTAATCGAGAAAAAAAAAACTTCTTTCAATCACTAGTCAATGCTATTTTGAAGGAGTATGCAAAATTTCAATAAGATCGGTGCATTCGTTTTTGAGAATTCGTGTCCACGGACTTCAAAAATAGGCTCTTCCTCCTCGACTTTTACTCCGATTGACTTAAAACTTTGGGAGAATATTCTAGATATATTAGATAATAAAATTTTAAAAATAGATTTTTTTAAATTGTTAAACCCACGTAACCCCATATGCCCGTTGTTCCGTGCAATTGTTCCATTGTAAATGTTCTCTGACCTTGAATAGACTCGATGTCATGGGCGGCGGGAAATATGTAAAATATGTTTTCAAATGTTTTTTTCTCAAACATGGAAAGCGTTGATGTTAAAAACGAAGAAATAAAATTCCTTACGCTATGGACTTGGTTATCTTTGGATGGGACATAAAAAATTCCACTCAACGCTATGGTAAAAAGACCCACCTGCACAGTCGTAGGTTGTAAGCTTCCGAAGTCGTTAGCGGTGTGTGCGCCCTCAAAGTGTCATTTAATGAGTAAATTCAAATAAAATTACCGTTATTATTGTACAATAGCTAATTATATAAAAAAGCGAACTACGGTTTGTAATTCGATAAGGTTCTATTTGTCATCTTATTGACAATAGCCGACAGATTTTACTTGGCAGATAAGTAATTCAATACTCATTGTAAATTACAATCATGTGAGTACCTAATAAGCTACGAAATATTGCTTCAATGCATAGCCGACATGCACTTAACCACTTTTCGCGTATTTTATAGATATAACAAAATTATATCGAACAAATAATGATACGCGTAATAGCACTTTTATTTTCTTCTCATTGTGTGTAGAAGTTGGTCGATCGATCGAAAAGGAAATTATATAATCAAAATTGTAAATAAAATAATAGTTATATAATAATGAAGGGAGGCACATTGATGTCACCACCGTTCGAACAGAGAAATCGGTAAAACAACAGCCGAAATTACAACTCGAAACTTCTTCATGATCAATAACATCGTTCAAATGTTTTTATCCTTCTGTTTCATCTTCTTCTTGTCTATTTTTTTAAATTGCAATGGAATGCGTTGAAAATGTCCTAACAAACAGAACAATAACATTTTGAAATAATGTCTATACGTGTATGTTAAGGACTTTTAGTTCATCAACGGTCACAATTTTTAGAATATTTGGTCCAAATTTTGTACGAAAATAGTTATCCGTAATCGGAGAAATGTTGCTCATTAGAGGGGCTTCATTTAGAAAATCCCCAAATTTAATATTACTGCGTTGTTCGGGTTTATTTAACCCTACTTGGTACACTATGTACACCCTACTATGTACACTGGGTTTTATAGGAACAGTCGAAATTTTTAACTCACGCGTATTTCCGCATTTTTTACTATAAGTACTTTAATTTTTATTAACGGTTTTTAAAATGTTTACTTTAACAACTTCTGGGTCGGGTAGTAGACACTTTGAGAAGGAACCGTGCATGTTTTCACATTTTTTGAAAGCTTAGAAAATCTTGAAAGCCCGACCGTTCCCTAGAGACCCAGTTTTTTATTAAGTTTGTTCTAGGTGGTTTGTTTTGGCTTAAGATATTACGAATGAAGACATTGAAAAACGCTGTAATCGTTTTTCTATTAAAAAAAAACGTCGTACAACATACGATACAAGCTGGGGGTTGCGATTTTTTTACATCTAGATAATCTAAATATCAGATCGTTTATCAAGATGATTCAAAAAATGGATAATATCATCTATCATTGAAAGTGTATGTATATACATTTTCATTCATGGTGTTGAAGTTGCGGTGCATCGTGCGAATATAACAAACTTTCTTCTGCATGTCGTTATTTCTATGATTACCCTACTTTTTACAGACATATATCTATATTAATTATCCTAAAAAAATGTGTGAATGATTTTCGTAGTCAAAATCTGCCAAAAATATCGGCATTTGAAAAAAAGAATAATTTGCATTGCATCGGAACGGTGCAAACCTCAATATCATTTTCATTCACACATAATATCCACATAAGTTATAGAAAATTCGAAAAAAAAATCATTTTACCCGACGTCGCAGTAGAGTATTTGAAGAACTGAAAGGTGATTGTGAATCTATTGTATAGTTTTATTTCTGTTCCACAATTGAAGTGAATTTTATCCCCGCCTCGACCGGATGTTCTTTTCGCAATACCGCAAAATTGTTGACGATGAGTACGATGGGAATCATGCACGATCATTAGATCCCACGCATTGAGCGATTGTTGTCAGCGTTTTCGGCTCATGGTCTCCAACGGTTCTTATTACTTGAGTCAGTCTTATTCCAATGGTCGTGCCCGAAACAATTGCTTCACTGTCTTGTTAATTAATTCGTTGATATTAACTCGGCAAAAATGTATCGCGAATCCACTTGAATCCGATGAAAATTAATTCATTTTAGATCGAATTTATGTTTGTTCAGTTTCGGTCATTTGCAATGATACACTTTCGTAAATAATTTTTTTTTGCGCTTCGAAAAGTTCTCCTGCAAGAAAATTTTATGTCGATTTGTAGCATTTGTCATAAAAAATATCTATAATTTGCGCCTGGATTAGACGTTACAGAATTTAGATCTGTTGAAGTTGTACAAGAGTGTTATTTCCTTAATCTCTGGTGGACGTCCGGAATACTTATTTTTGGTTGTATCACGTCTTCGTCGAAGGTAAGTTAAGATGTTGAAAACATTTAATTCAGAATGATGATTGAATTTAATAGTTTCCATTCAAGTTGAATATCATTATTTTTTAAATTGTTTCATTAAACATTTCATTATTCAAATACAAAGGGTTAGAATTTACATTTTGAATTAATTTTTTTTTCTCATTACGAATTATAGTTTACGTAAATAATATTTATTTCCTGATTTCTAACGTATATCCTGGCCGGTTTTTTTTATTCTCTTCCCAATTAAACCATTTCCTATCACTCCCCACTCGCACTTCGCGAATCTAACTTAATTTTCATTGCGTCCACAGCCGCGTTAGGCTACTCTATATCGTATTTGCCGAGGGTACAGGGAAACTATGAAACACCCGTATCGGTATATGCGGCCCCACCCTGGCAGTTTGCCTAACCGTTCATTCATACCGGTTTTATAATTGAAAAACTAACCGTTGTATTTGGACAAAATTCGGCCGACTTTCTAACCGTGTTTTTGACCACTACCAGTGATTTGCGCAAGTTAGAAAGATGGTTAGAAAGTTGGTTTGAAATTCGAATTACAACCCTGCCGAAAAGCAACCAAAGCTTGTAACCAAATTTATAACCGTATGTATAACCACTATCCGTGATCTACTCAAGTTAGAAAGATGGTTAGAAATATGGTTGGAAATTTGAAATACAACCCTGCCGAAAAGCAACCACTCGTAACCAAATTTGTAACCGTATTTATAACCACTATTCGCTTTCTAAATTAAGCGAATCACGAATAGTGGTTATAAATACAGTTATAATGTTGGTTATGAGTGGTTGCTTTTCGGCAGGGTTATATTTTAAATTTCCAACCATATTTCTAACTATCTTTCTAACTTGAGCACATTACAGATAGTGGTTATAAATACAGTTACAAATTTGATTGGAAGTGGTTGCTTTTCAGCGAAGTTGTAATTCGAATTCCAAACCAATTTTCTAACCATCTTTCTAACTTAAGCAAATCACGGGTAGTGGTCAGAAACACGGTTAGAAAGTCGGCAGAATTTTGTCCAATTCCAACCATCCGAAAAATCTAACCGTTATCCAGTGGTTGTGTAAACTGCCAGGGCATATCCTTCTGATTCTCTGGGGCATAATCTTTTACCCAAGCATCTACCCAAGGTCTCAGAAGTATTGGCCTTCCGCCCATCCACCACTGCCGGTAATTTTGAACCTCATTTTAAATTACGAATTAAAAAAATCTCAAATCTCTTCGCCACATTAAAAAAATACTTAAACATCAGTTTTTTAAATGAACCCAAAGAACCAAAAAATTATAAGTAATAGGATATGTGGATGTCTGAAAAGATTCACAAAAATCGACGAGCTAGTTCAGGGTTGAAAGAATAATACAAAAAATTACAATATAATTTTTGAGAAAAATATGGCTGTCGTTGTTAAAATTCCGCTTTTTCCTTGTTTTCTGATACTGTCAATTCTTTCGCTTCTATTCCCATTTATTTATAATCATTTTTCTTGTTTGCTTCTCATTTTTCAGTCTGCCTTCTTCCTTTTCTCTTGGGTTTCTTATGCTTACAGATTTATTTTTCATCGTTTTCTTCTTTTTCTCTTCTGTATCTCGTCCGATAGATCGATTTATTTTTTTTTTAACGTTTGTCTTGCATAGATCTCCTGTTTGGCCCGTTTTTCAAATTTCAATCAGCTGCTTTGATTATCCAGAGCCTTTTCCCTGTTGTATCGCAAATTTTTCGCAGATAATGTGTTAACGAAGCTTTTGCTGTGAGCGAAACACACGCCACAACAATTCGATTGTGAAGAAAGTCGATGCAGTCTCCTGTTGCATATTCGATCGATTTATGGTTGTTTCAGATGTCGTCATTACGATACGCGATATGCATGTATTCAGTTATCCTCGGAAGTGCGAAACCCTACTCCGGTAAGCAATATTGAAAATAGTTTGCGCAGACAGCAAGCCCGATCTTTCAAAATTCTGTGTATTTAATTCTATTATTAAATGCGTTTGCAATCATCCTTCGTACGTTCTGTTCGCGGCCTTTTACGATAACCCATCACTTTCTCTTTGAGTCTACACTTATTGCTGTTCTCTCGCCAGCTTCTAAGAGACCCTCCCGGCGTGTTGCGATGCACTATTGCACCGCATTTACACAAGGGCACAGAGAAACTTTAAAATATTTAATTACAATGGATCATCTAAATCGCATGTGTATTGAATGAATGAATGAAATAACTGTCGATACAGTGGAGGAGGAATATTGTGCGGCGCCTGACTGGTTCAAGTGCTCCAACAATAGATGCTTATCAGACTGGTTCGTTTGCGATGGGGAAGATGATTGTGGCGACAATAGCGACGAAATCAATTGTTCCGACAGAGCGGTATTTATACATTGATTTCATTTAAGATATTATAATATAAGAAAAAGCGGTAGCAAAAAGGGTAGAACGCGCAAAAGAGCCGAGAGAGGAAGACAATTAATCGTTCTAATCGGCGATAAATCTGGAACATTTGCATTTTTTCCCTCAAACTTTAAACTTGCAAGCGGTTTTTTTATCCGATGTAAAACTGAATAATGTTAACTCAAAAGAAAATAAATCAAACGACGCTCCTGAAAAAGTAGACAAATTCTAAAATTTCGCATTTCATGACAGCCAATTTTTTTTTTCATGATCTGGTGGTAAAATATTTTGGTTATGTTTTTAAGATTTTTTCATGCTCCTCAGAATGTGATTGGCGGGCTGATTTGTACCCGGGATCAATTCCAATGTACCGACAAAACTTGTATTTCATTCGACAACTTTTGCGACAGAACAGACGATTGTCCGGACAAAAGTGACGAGTACGTGGGTTGTACGAACCACGTAATTGTTTTACGATTTAACAATTATTACAACAACTATTTTGTACAAAGATCTCCAGACTGCTGCCCACAACCACTTTTTTAATGTGCTACGGTATCGCGTTTGTACAAGGGCACAAGGAAACGTAGAAAACTTGTACCAATACGGACACCTATATTAAGGCGTCTGGCCACCTTGCCCGATCAAAAAATGAGTATATTTAAAAAATAAAAATAAACTCGAAAGTATGGGCCGGATTATTGTTTTTACACAACGTCAGAAAGGGCTTTAAGAATAACGTTAATAAATTTCCGTCCAAAATATTAAAAGATGGCGCCGTTATGCACATTGCCGCGGAGGCCCTCCGCACGATACGCGCGGTCGTTGTCCCAGCTGTTATCCGGTCATGTCACATCTGGAAAAAAAATCAGCTCATTCGCGACTAGTGTCGCTATGTACACAATGTAGCGTAGCGGTTTTTTTTCGAGCATTAAAAAAATTACGGTGAGCCGAACAAAAAAATTGTATTTTTTACTGAAATTATGGCTCACCATAATTTTTTTAATGGTCGAAAAAAAACCGTCAAAAAGCCTTTTTTAAATATTTTGAACGGAAATTTATTAACGTTATTCTTAAAGCCCTTTCTGACGTTGTGTAAAAAAATAAAAATATTCCGGCCCATACTTTCGAGTTTATTATTTTTTTTTACATATACCCATTTTTCGATCGGCCAAGGTTGCCAGACGCCTTAAGCTGCTTTTCAACTGCGTTACCATCGGTAACTCATGAGTGAAACTGCCCCCCACTCAGTAGTCAGTGTCTAAAGTAGGATACGGATAAGCGGTCATCCACCGGAATACTGGCCGTAGTGGACGCGCATCCACTACTGTCGCTACATTTGCGTTACATATTTATTATATTTCGTTCGTACATAAATAACGCAAGCATCAAAGAGACGTCAATTTTAATTCTTCGGCAGAAAATATGTCCGGAATTCCGATGCAAGAATGACTACTGTGTTGAAAGTCAGAGAGTGTGCGACGGTTTCAACGATTGTGCAGATCTCAGCGATGAAATGAATTGCGGTAAACATTTAATAATGTCGGAGCAGGACGTGTGTGGACCCAAACAAGAACGATAATGAACGATAACAACATAAAACCGAAGGAGTATATCGGCAAAAAGATTTTTTGTTCATATATGGTTTTCCAAACTCTTTAAGGAAATGCAATAATGAGTACTCTCACTTGAAAAATATGGCCACAGAGCAGCGCACGTTCCAACCCCGTCATAAAATGATTTTTTACTTTTCTATTACGTCTTTGAAATAACCGCTTGGACTTGCAACATTCCAGGTGATCGTCTCGTATCCCTTCATGAATGCAACAATGAAATAAATCGTTTCCTGTGCGATAACGGTCGATGCATTGTGCTCAACAAAACGTGCGACGGCAACGACGATTGTGGCGATAATTCGGACGAGAATGATACGGAATGTAAAAATGGTGAGTCTTCATTCGGAAACTGCATTTTTAAAACAATCTTTAATATACATTTTTCGAAATACCAATAGGTTATTTTTTCAAAACAAACAACCTAAATAATGGCTTTGTCAATTTAATTCTTACACAGCTGAGGAATTATGCAAAATAAAGGACATTTGCAGCCATCACTGCAAGAAGACGCCGAAAGGTTCGGCGTGTTCGTGTCCACCAGGTTATAGCCTGGTAAACAATACGACTTGTAAAGGTACAAGAAACGAAAAAAATATGAAGTAGAAGATTTAAGATGCACGCGCGAAAAAAAAAATTTAAGAATAAAACAAGGTTCAGGTCTCATGGAATGGACGTACAATTAATTTCAGATATAAATAAGTGCACGGAAAACACGAAATTGTGCGATCAGCGTTGTATAAATGAAGGAAGTTTTTATCGATGTATGTGTGAGCGTGGCTACGAGCTGCAGGACGACGGGAACACCTGCAAAGCAGAGGGTACGAGCAATAAATTATGACATCAATTTTTAAGCCGCTCATCTATTTACAGCATTGCCATACAGTTCGGTGAGAATGTATGTAATAGACGAACAAAGCAATAAAGAGAATTTCAGTACGTTATATTTACAATTATGTAGCGAATGATTATGAACTTTTCCAAAAAGTTTTTTTTGCATACCTAAATTGCCCAGGCAAAAAGCCGGAAAAAATTCGGTACCATATTTTCATAAAGATGTTTCTTATCATATTTGAGCGTAATACAACGTTTCATGATGAAAAGGGCATGGAAAGAAGTGTAGATATATAGGGTATTATAATTCTTCAACGGATTACTGGATCAATCGCAAATTCTGCAGACTCAGATTTTGCAGGTGTAGAACTTACGAGTAATAATGCATCCTATTTTTCTCGCGATTGTAACATTTCTGTAAGACGCCTATAAATCCTTAAATAGCCACCTTAGCGTAACTTATCGCCCTTAACGAGACTACAAGATATGTCAAACGCCGCTAAGATTTTACATAAGAAATTGTGTCGAATTCTGTAGATTTCATACATATATTTTTATACAATTCCATCCCTTTCACTTTTGACTCACTATCTCTGTCTATCACTTCACTATATTTACTTCCGTGGAAATCCCCAGAGCCAATAGACAAGCTTTTCGAATGCTCTGCTGTATCGCTTTTGCACGAGGGCCCAGGGAATTTGTGGAAAACCTGCGTGCCAATAGAGGCGGCAACATTTCGCCAAGTTTCAGTGGTGTCATCATGGTCGCTTGGTAGACGGGAGGCGCAAGCCGGTATACGACTGTAGGGTCACCCATCCAAGTATTGACTCAGGTCACCGTAGTTTCATATTGAAGATCGTTGAAGCCGCACATTGAATTGGCGTCGTGCCTAGACTAGTTTATTTTTATGTCCTCGAGAACGACGCAGTGGAACTCATGAAAATTTCGAAGATGTGAATTCCATTGGACCCGTCCATATATAAGAAAACATCGACATAATTATGTGACAGTTCAAGGCAGCCATGCTTTCTTTGGTACGAATTGATACAGGTGGCGAAGCACTGATGATCTTCTCAATGGATCAAGGAATTCTCGGTTTGTACCTCGAGAGTAAGGTTTACTTTCCAATTATTGAGAATTTGCGCCGACCCGTAGCGATCTCGATGGATGCCAACTACGTTTATTGGGCGGATATGAAGATCGGAGATAAGGCAATAATGCGCCGTCACGAGGATAGCGATCCGGAAATCATCGCGACAGCAGGTAACTTATTTATTACAGTGCAAACCGAATTTAAAAAAAACCGTGCCGAGGTAACTGCGTCAAAACGACAATTCCAAATAAACCCAACCGAATTATTCCGCTCCCTCCGTATCAAGTACATAAAGACATAACGTATTTAAGTAACTAAATTTGGGACAAAAATATTCTGTCTATATTGGAAAATGCTGCGTTTTTGAAATATTAAGCCCTAAAAGGTTAATTTATAATACGGATGTCGATAGAGGATAGCGCCCCGATAAAAATCCTCCTTCATACGTCTTGACAGGTATCGGTCTACCGGAAAAGTTGGCGCTCGATTGGTTGACCGGAAACGTGTACTTCATCGACAACTTTTGGAAGCACGTTGCCGTGTGTAAAAACGACGGTTCGTACTGCACAATAGTTTTGTGCGAATCGATAATCGGCTCGCCCACCGGATTGCTTCTGAATCCGATCAACGGTGAATTGTTCTGGAGCGAATGCGGAACCGTGCCGCAAATTTCACGAGCCGGTATGAACGGTCAAGACGTTGGAACTTTCGTCACAAAAGAACTCGGTTGTCCGACGGATCTGGCGATCGATTATCCGGGCGAACGGCTGTACTTTGTCGACTCGAAACGCGAGAGCGTGGAATCGGTTCGTTTGACGGACGGGACGGATCGTCGTCGAGTTTTGCAAGCGACCGGAAATCAATTGCACTCGATAGCCATATTCGAGACGACATTATACTGGAGCGATGGGAGGCGAAGAACGATCGAATCGGCTGACAAGCGGGACGGTAGCAATCGCGCAAGCCTTGTCGAAGAATCACAGCACATCGGTGGAATTCATATTTATCACGCGGCTTTGCGACCAGCAACCTCGAATCCTTGCGGGAACGAGTCTTGCTCCCAACTGTGCCTGCTGGCCCGCAATCGCACGTACTCTTGCGCCTGCAAGCCTGACGACTTACTGGGCCTGGACGGATACACTTGCAGTCCCGTTAATAAGAAGCCCGCGCATCTCGCGATCGCTTCCGGTCACACTTTGTTGAGCTATTGGCACGAGGTTCTCGGCAGACCGCGTATCAACGCAACCTCGAGCTCGAGACGCGTCAAGCACCTTGCCTGGGACCCGAAAACGGAAAGCTTAATCGCCAATGATGAATTTTCTGACCGCTTTTTTCGGCTCGACGAATGCGACGATGAGACCGAACGTTGGATAGGCTACACGAGCAGTCCATATCTCACTGGGATGGACTTCGATTACTACGCAAACAATATCTATTCGTCCAACAGTGCCCTTCGCAGCATCGAAATTCAGAGCGTTGAGACTGGCGAAAGGATTATTTTGGAATTTCAGGATGAACCAAAGGATATTTTAGTCGTACCGAAATACGCGACGATGTTCGTTGTTTTTGAGTCTGACAAAGGCCAATATCGCATCGATCAACTGCCGATGAGCGGGCTCGCGCGCCAGTCAAACCACGTCGTTGAGGATCTGAGAGGGCCGAAAATTTCACTTGCCTGGGATCCGGTGACGGAGCGTGTCTTCTTCTCGGACGAGGCGACCGGAACTATCAAGTCTTTTAGCCGAACGGGTGGAAACAGGAGACTCGTTCGCTCGGGCCTCGAGGGACCTGTCAGCCTCGCCGTGATGGATCGTAGAATATTTTGGACTCTCCGCAATTCAACGAAGCTTCAGTGGGTCGACGAACGAGATCGTTGCCTCAGCAAGAAGGAAGTGCTCCTGCCAATCCCGATCGGAGACCTCGTCCAAACGTTGGATCTCGTCAAAGTCGGTGACGCCTATAACGAATTCGAACACACTTGCCGCCTTAATAACGGTGGTTGCTCCCACGTATGTCTTGTTACTCCCGGCGATGCTGATTCAACGTTCATCCCAGGCTCTATTTGCGGCTGTCCAACGGGCATGATCCTCGATGCGGATAATCGTACTTGCACCTCCCATAATCCGAGCGCGATTGGTCAATCGAGTAAATGCCCTCGTTGCGCGTTGTGCTAGTACCGCGTGCTTTTATTCTTCTTTACTCTCGAGCTCCCTCGAAAAGCTGTGTCGGTCAAAAGTTTTCATACGGTTCGCGATTTTTCGATCAGAAGTAGTCATAAAATGAACACCGAAATATTTTTTTCCTAAAACTCTAGACTGTTTTCGAACGAGATTTCTTCTTAATCAAACTTTTTTTTCCTTTGGATATATCATTTTCTGCTGCATATTTTTCAAGTTACAGAGTATTTTCTAAAAAGTTGACTCCTTTACGAAAAGCTGAATAAAGTTGCGAAAGAAAGTAAAGAAACATTCTGCTTTTGCGATAAAAAAAAGGCGCCAATTGGCTTTATCGAACTTCCCCTAAGAAGGAATTCTTATTTCAATTCCCCGGAAACGACACATGTGTTGTGCAACCGTGAAAATTGTAACGGGAAACAACACGATATTTACTTACTAACCAACATTTACAATGCTACTTAGTGAGTTTGTTTAACCAAGAATCAGACTACGAGCCATAATGGAACTTGTTTTTTTTGCCTTTCAAATACTGCTTCGAAGATGACTTCACGACTTATTTGGTCGAGATCCGTCACTTTTTGTCGGGATCGAAAATTGGGATCAATGTATTTATACTTTCGGTCGGTAGGAGATACTTTCGTATCGGATAATTTAGACAAAGCATAGTTTATTTTTATGAAAAAGTGGCGATAAACATGCGTAATGAAGAAAATACATTGTTCACGTGTGGGAGCCTCGCCAGTGTCGACTTATGGCTGTATGCCCTGCATGAGGGGCCGAAACTGCAAGGACGCGTGTCAACTACTATTACGGAGTTCAAATAAAAGTGCCATTTGTAAATACATTCGATTGTGAGGTGAGCTCGGATAAATGCTCTTCGTCGGAGGCAGAACGAGGGCTGGAATGCTGAAAAGTACTAAGCACAGGCAATCCAAGTAGAAGACTGTCACGCTTTTAAGAGCCGTGTGTTTTACCGATGAGTTTTAGAGGATTCTGCTTTTTTCCGCCATAAAAACGGCGCGGAGACTCTTACGGAAAATTTCAAGTTTGATTTTTGTCCAATGTATGCATGTACCACAAAAAAATCGATATCCTTTCAAACTTAATCGGCGAAACGGTCATTCTTAAGGGGTAACAATATCACATGGGGCCGAAAACTATATGGAGAATTTGAATCGGATTTTTCAAGAACCTAATGAACTTAATGAAAATTTGCCATTAGGTTACTAAAATATACACAAAGATAATTCAATTTTGTTTTTTTCAAATGGATTTCTTCAATATGCAGAACGGATGCACTCCTGCAGTTGCAATTTGTCCAACTGTTTCAATTTTTAGTATTGAGACCGGAGCAAAATACCACAATGTTTGTCGATGTTTATAAAAAACACAGTGGACTACCAAAGCTTTTTGCAAAATTCTCAAAAATCTTTCTGCAATGGCCGTTTTTATAAAACTTGTTACGTCTAAAAAATGTAATGCAAATCCAAGCGTGACATGACATCCAAAATCAACATTTTTCGAAAATGTCCTGCCTTTTATCTCGCACTTTATATCCATATTGACGCTTTGATACTGTGCCCCAGGTTTGAACCTAAAATTGGAGAAAACTTCACGGAAGGTCCAGCAAAAAAGATGGTTTTGGAATATGGCTAGTACGCTACCACTTTAAATTGAACAAATGCTCACAAGAGTCGTTGTACTTTTATGTGTATATTTTAAGGAATAAATTGTAAACTTTTGCCGGAGACATTCATTTATTTCAAGGTCAACTTCAAAGTTTCCTTCCCAGTTCGCCGCTTGAACACATCCATATTATACCTGTAAGATCGCAGGTGGCATATACCCTGACAGAATGGCAAATCGTGAGAAGTAGATGACTGGAGTACACGCATATACATGTCGTAGAAAATTCCGCGTTTACGTTAAAAATAATGGAATATATTTTTATAATTTTCGTCCGATACATACTTCTCCCAATAATCGTGCTTAAATAACATCATTGGACCGTGACGATATTTAATGATGACGAATATTACATAACGAACAATTATATAGAATCAGGTAAGAAACAATAATTTTTTCATGTTCCTTTTCAACGATCGCCCACCGGTAACAAGTTTTGCTCAGATTAAAATTCCAATTGAACGGCTTTGTTTTCTTTGTTCCTTTCTCTTTTTCGGAAATGTTTGCCCGACAATATATTCTCTCCTCAAGAATCCATCTACGAGTGTTTTATGGTTTCTTGTTTTTTTTTCCCTCGCGAAATGTATGACAAAAACATCATCGTATCGAATTATATCCGAATTACAATTTGACGTTACCAGGGCAGGCTTTTATTTCAAATTTACTCTGCTGAAAGTAGCAGTAATGACAAAAAAAAATAAGTGTTCAACACTCTGGTAATTTTTATATTATATTTTCACGCTTATTTACGAGATATATAGCTTTTCTTTCCTTTCTTTTCGTTTCGTATATAATCGTAATGTAACGCGAGGAATCAAGCACAGCCGTGAAAAACTTTGATAAACTCATGTACTTCCGTTGGACCGATATCGGAATGTATCTGTACAGGACTACGCGGGACTAGAGTGCGCTAAAAAATTTTCGCATCGAGTGTGCGTGTGTGCGTGGGTGCGCGCGCGCTACAAGGGCCGTGCCGGTTCCGTTATTCTTTCTTTCCTTTTCACGGTTTTATTTTTTTTTGCGACTTTGTATTCTCTGTTAAGGTAATCAAATAGGGAAGAAGTGGGTGGCGCGACGGCAGGTACACAGAATATAATTAACTTACGCGGAAAAACTTGCGTGTTTCGAGACATCGATGATTTAAACTTATTGTGTTTTATTTTTCAATTTATTGGATTAAAAATGTCTTGTTCGGTTTCTTTGTGATCCGCAGTAAAGCTCGGACAGAAAATGTTCGGATTTTTCGCACAGGGCTATAAAAACTGCTTTTTCGGTCAAAATAATTTTACTCTAATTTTCATATAATTGTTCTTACGTTTCACCTTTTTTTGCGTATGCAGTTCTTCAAGATAGGCGAACATAATAATTAATATCGGCGAAAATTATAATTAATATTGAAGTCGGCCAACAATAGTTTTTTCACCTTTAAAACTTTGGAAACTAATTAATAAAATACGTTTAACTTTTTCAGGTACAGAAATAAATCAATGTGATTGTTCGAATGAAGAAAAAAAAATCGATAACAAGATATTGTCACTCATGTGTGTGTGTGTGTGTGTGTGTGTGTGTGTGCGTGTGTATATGTATATACGTATATAACATGAATCAAAGATGTGTGCGGACATATATAAGTCTTGATAAATCAAAGAATGTCTCTTAAATAAACGATAATATATCGTAGACTTAATAATTAATTTGTTACGCTGCAACACTCAATCATACACGCTCACACAACGATGGTACTTCACGTCTCGTAACAAGAAACACATTTATTGTTTTATTTTTTAGCGTATTCGTTATTCCTTTTATATTCGTCTCCGACCTTCTCCCTCCTATAAGAATACTTGAACTATGTGGTCGTGGTTTTATTTCCACTATCTAAACACATAAATTATATGAAAAAAATATAATTTCTAAATACCAAGTAAATATATTACATCTATGGATCGATATCAATAAAATTCATGACTCGCTCGTTACTCTTTCTCCTCCGCATTTTTTAAACAATAAAAACTTATGCATGTACCATTCTTTGTGCCATAGTGTGTATATATATATTACAGCGATTCTTTCTTAGGGCAAGTCAATTTTTATTCCCGAGATAGATGCTTTTTTTGTTTCTCCTTGTATCAGCGATCTTCGATCGTACAAGCGCATCATCTTGTGTACCCATTCCCTTTGGTTTATCCTCCGTCAACACTCATTAATAATTGATAGGGGCAAAAAATCAATATTTCAATCCTCGTGGAATTATTGCTTCTTTAGCAAAATCGATGTGGTAGTTTCTTTAACGAAAAAGTAATAAGTGAACAGCTCGAAACATAGGAAGGTACAAGAATTTCGTTTATACGAGAAACAAATTCCTTTAACGCTTAATGACAATATCGAAAGAAAATTATTCAAGTCCATGTATTTTCTGATTCAACAGTGATTTTCGATCCGTTCAGCCGTTCAATGTTTTACACGAGCATTAACACTTGGGCGATTGGTAAACAATAATTATTGTAAACATTTTTCAACACTACATCGACAAATTACGTTTCTTTTTGTTTCTTTTTCTCTTAGCTCTGCACACGTACTTAACTCTGAGAATAACTACAACGTTTCGGATAGTGTAAGTGTGATCGGTGATTATTGCAAATATGAACGTGCAACTATATACGTTTTTTTAATGTTCTGAGATCGTCAAGGGCGACGATTTCTTTCCCCTCTTCGTTATCGCTATTTGTATTTTCTCTTCGCCTGTAAATTATCTATCGTGTTTATCCTGTCGGGGAACGTTTCGATAAAGAGTTAATCCACCGCAGCATTAGTCATATAAGTTAATTGGAGTGTTTTTTTAATGTAAGAAACCCGGTTCGAGAGCCATAAATAATACTTCACTAGTGTAGAATTGGTCAATTATTGCGATTTGTAAACTTAACGGCAAATCCGAAGAAATGAACATGTAGACCATTTCTTTTTTCGTTTTTTTTTTTATGGAATGTAAAATCCTGCATGCAGAAAAACGGTGCAAACAGCGCGAGCAAGAATATTCACAACATCAAGTTTTGTCCTGCAATAAAGGAAAACATTTAATCGTTTTCTCACGATATAATAAAGTATTAACAAGAAGGAAATATATTAATCATAATCAGATAGCAACGAAGATAAGGTATCCCGCTCTGAAAATCGGCGTCTGTACAAATATTTCCGTAACCGTTTGGCAGACTGTTCACTTTTCTCTGTGAATCAAATCTGAGATATTTTTTGTTACCGATAATATGTGTATTTCCCTTTTTTCTTCGACTTTCTCCCAAGACAAAAATTTGACGCTTTGTTCCTTTTACGAGGCGACATGACGCTCGACAGTTACTCGTCATTGCTAGTGATGCTTTTCAGGCTTTTTCTGCTTTTTTTGGCTATACGCTCAACATTTTCCATGTTTTTTCGTTTGACACACTGTCTATTTGTGTATATTTGTGCGCAATTTTTTGTTGATATACGTGGGTAACTTGATTGTAGCACCGAACAGACGTTTCGGAAGATAAAAAATCAATTATATTATACTTATAATATGAATCGCCGTAGCTGACTACCGATGATAACAGAGATTTGTACATTTTCGTCCCAACGTTAAAATTGACACTTTGATGCGACGTGATACAATTTTCGACTGACATTGACACTTCGAAGGTGCGAAATGCTGTACTGTACGACTTCTAGGTTTGTATGTTTCTCAGTGCTGTTTTCATTCACCTCGACTCTTCTTCGTACGCATAAACAAGCCCCTGATATTCGCCTTCTTTTGTCTATCAACGAACAATCGTGCATTAAAACATTGCACAAAATCTAAATTCCGAACAAATCATCGTTAACGTAACTCTCAAAAGATACGTACAATTGTACAAACTCGAAGGCTTCTTATTTTTGTTGTTGTTGGTGTCCTCGTGAATTGCGGTTTCAAGACCACGGATGATCCGACTCGTACTAAATATCTCGTTTTCGTTTTGAATCTATGAGAAGGTACGCGTATGATTGTTCGAACAGTTTCGATAGTCATTGACACTGCGTATTTTTCTATGCCATCTCAGCCATTCTATTTGGTTCGAAAAACATTCAGTGTCAAGAACGTCCGGAAAACGGAACAAGTCTGCAAAAGTACAGTTTACTGTAACTTCAAGTGTTTTTGTGAACAACGTTTGACTTCGAAAAATCAGATTCGATACTTGGGTGCAAGAGGCACTTTAGAAAATAATTCCGAAGCAAAATTCAAACAATGTCAATGTTTTTTTTCATATGGGCATCTGATATACATACATACATACACACACACACGCGCGCGCGCACACACACACACACACACACACACACGTGTGTATATATATATATATATATATATATATATATATATATATATATATATATGACGACGATACTGACAAATCAAATACGCGTTTGGCACTCATATGATACATATTATTAAAACAGACGGATCGTGGCGGGCCAACTACACGGACCGAACTCAATCACTTCGAAGGCATTATCACAAACATCCATTAAGTATGTAAATAGTTTTTATGGAGAACTCCCTTCATCCGTCAATCGTGAGGGTTTTCTTTTCCTTTCGTCATTCGATCGTGAATGAAAAGAGGGTGGCGGGAGAGGGGGAGGGTTTCCTCGCGAAGACTTCGTTTTATGAGACACGAATAAAATTTGTCGCGTTTATTCAATCATCGTCCGACGATTCGGTGGAACTTTCGGGCATTGAACTGAACCAATTACCGCGAGCTCCTGTGCTTCTGCAACAACAATAATACGCATATTGAAGACTCTGTAGTGGCGATAACATTTTTCAAGGCTGCCATTGTTTTTTCTAACCGACAACCGTTTTGTAACTACATTTTTATAGTATATAGTTCGGTTTTTTTTTCGTTTCGTTTTTACACTTCAGTATTAGATATTTCATGAAAATTTAGAGTAGACAATTAAATGCACTGCATCTATCATTACTGTTAATTCCAGGGAATTCTCTTGCGTATTTGCTTTACCTCGTACGTTGGCGAGTACTTGTTGGCAGTGTTAGGGAAGTCCTGTAATATTGTGACGTGACGTTGGCCGCAGTTTCCTCTGGTCTTCGATGCAGTGTCATTGTCTCATGCGGCGACGTAACGAGCTCGTCCTCGTTGTCCAAATAATAACGCGAACCCGTGGCACTCTTGCAATTCTCACATTCGCTCCTGTAATCGTCGGCCTCGTCGTGAATCGTCGGTAGAGCCTGCATACTGCATGTGCACGTCACCGAGTCGAAACTCCCGTCCCGATTACTCTCACCGCTGGTCATCATCGGAGGCTGCGGAATTGCAAATTCAAATCAGTCTTGGAAACGAAGGAATTGTTCTGAAAAAATCACATGAATATTTAGAAAATGAACTTCCAGCGAAAACAATTTTTGTTTGGTGGAGAAAAAGTTATTATGATTTAGAAAATAGAAGTGAAGCAAGTTACACGAAAAAATGTAATTTTTTTCACTGCATGATGAGATTATTTTATGTAACTCGCTTCATTTCTTTACTGCTCTTGGGTTCTCAATTTGGGAAAAAAATTATATTGTTCTAAAGGGTCTGCGAGAGCTTGAGATTTCATAAATACGATTTTTTTATTTCTGAATTTCATAGCCTAGCGTATTAAAGGGTCTTCTCACTTTAGACGCTAAACAAAAAGGCTTGTTACGTCCGAAGCCGTTTATAAAAGATATGTATATATTTTTCGTATATATTTCTATAGGGTTATAAGCGTCGAGCGGTAAACGCTTTACTCGGATTACTACCCTAATGAGTCACGAGTGCTCTTCGGGATAATAATGATGTGGGAACGTTTACTGTGAGACCTCGAGAGATCTTGATTCTTTTGTGGATTTAGGAAATTGGTAATAAAGGGACTTCAATGTCTTGAGTCACACAATAGTTTCATAAACACTCGATGAAAGAATAATTCGGTACATTCCAAGTAAATTTTATAATGTGGTTAATACCTTTGACAATATGGAGCGGTATCGTCACTTTACAATCTCGGATTCTTGCTATCGTTGAATATTTCTTTAAAAAACTTTTGATTGTAAAACAGTATACGTTGACATGAAAAATTCCGCCGAACCACACTCTTCTACCGAAAATCCGGATTTCGAACAGCGTAACGACGCGTAAAAATCATGACTAAGACTAAGCTATTATAATATACGTCCGATACTACTGTCGAATCGCTCCCATCTGCAGTAGACCTGGATTACGAACAGTGTATCGGCGTTAAAAACTTCTGCTAGAAAACTTTTATTACTGCTCTCATGCAGAGCGGAAAAAACCACCAGAGCGGCTCCCGACACGAAAATACGTACATTAGGTATTGTGCGCAGTTGACACACAAGAAAAGAGTATATCTTCGCTATTATCTAGTGATGCACGCGTCTATGGAGTGTGAGAAGCAATAAAATTGTGATAGGGATCTCGAACGCTTACATTTTTGGTTGCGGTGAAAAATAGAAATCACACGCTCTATTGCTTCTTACACGTGTACTATTATGTGTATTCTGGTCAAAAGAAATCAAAGAATAATGTCGTACGGGACTGGCTATTTTCTAATTTTTTTTTTGATAGGTTTATATTATAGATATTCATATAAAAGTTGTTGCACTTAATAAATACACTTACGAAATACATTAAAAATTTTTTATTGATTTATTTTAGTCACTAGTAGTAGTATCGAGTTTTATTTGCACAACTTTTTCGCAAAGCTTTTTACAAAACATGACAATTCCACATACATATTTTTCACTTATTATCTCCTCCCTACATTCCTGCATTCCGCATTATTTTCACATTCTCTCTTTCTTCGTTTATTCGTCCACTTCGTCGATCTCTCCTCCCCCATGCTTCTTACTCATCTTTCTACATATTTCCTCTATTTACCTAAAATACTCGCATATCCCTATTTGAATTTTCCTTCATCCATTCCGTCCATCCACTCCTCTGCTTTCGTCCTTGCTTTCTCTGATACTAACGCCCTACCTTTTTTACATATTATTAGGTGCTCCAATGTTTCATTTTGTTCTTTACATATCCTATACCTCCAATCCTTTTCCCCTTTCTTTCCCGCCCTTCCTATGTTGCCACGTCTTAGCCTCGCTCATATTTCCTAAAGGGAAATATGAGCCATTACCATATTCCCTTCCATATTAAAGGGTCCCTACCCTTTACTCCCTCATCTGACCAATATTTCCACGGTATCTCGTCCTTTTCTATAATATATTTATACTCATCGTTATACGTCGATTTTCTGATTTTTTCCTCTCCCCTCCTTAAAATTCTGTTTTTTTTTAAGTTTTCCTGTCCCTTTCTCTTCTATCCTTTCGTCTATGTTTTCACTTCTTTTCGCTCCCTTATCATTGTTATTATATCTCCTCCCTCCAGATCTCTTAATACCTTCACCAGGTTTTTCCCCTATTTTGACGGGTCACCGTTTGTTATCGCTCTAACTTCGTCTACTAAGCAAATTTTTGGCCACCTTGTCTCATCCATTCTCATCACTTCTCTAATATATCTCGACGCTCTTTCCCTTATCACATATTCCATAGTAAACACTCCTAGCTCTCTCCTCCATATATAATTTGGCGTCGTTCTGTCCACCCCTAACGCCATCTTACAATACCTGCTCTGTATTTTTTCAAATACGCTTATTTCTCCGATTCCCTGTATCTCCACTCCATACATTACTCCTGCTTTTACGATTAAATCTAGTAAGTAGGGTCTCTCCTCCATCATATCCCTCCCCGCCCTCTTCCAAATTCTCCACACCATATTCGTTGCCTTTTGCGTTTCCCCTGTCACCTTTTTTCCATGTGCACAGATTGAGTTTTTACACGTAAACCAATATCCCAGATATTTAAATTCCGTTACTATTTGTACTTCTTTACTTTTAATTTCCCATTTTTCCTCCTTCTTAGCTATCGCCGCTATATCGTGTGCATATTTTATTGCGAAAATCTTTTCCTTTCCTATCTAACTCTGCCCTCATTTTCCCTTTCCCACTGTTCCTCCAAATCATCTATGTATAAATCGAATAATACCGCACTAAGCGCGCATCCTTGTCTTACCCCTTGCCTTGTTCTAAAACTCTCTGTCATTTTCCCTTGTGCTTGTACCTCTGCACTTGTTTCCTTGTACATTTTCCTTATTGTATCCAACATTCTTCCTTCTATTCCATTCTCTTTTAATTTTATAATCATTCTTTCCCGTTATACTCTATCAAAGGCGGCTTTGAAGTCCACAATGCTACATACAACTTCCCTCCTTTCTTCTCTAGTTTCTTATTAATAACTGCATTCAACGTAAATATGTGATCTCTCGTTCCTCTTCCTTTTCTGAATCCTGCCTGACTTTCCCTCAATTTTTTGTTCTTCTTTATCCACTTGCCTAACCTCTGTCATCATTTTCGTTAACAATTTATAGCCCACATCCAATAATGATACCCCCCTATAATGTTCTACTTTGTCCTTTTCCCCTTCCTTGTATATTGGCACGATTCTTGCCGTTTCCCACCCTTTCGCAATTTCTCTTCCCAGCCATATTTTATTTAATGCCTTTCTCATTTTTTCCCTTTGCGCCTTTGGTAGTGCATTGAAAAACTCCGCACTAATTCCATCTTCCCCCGCCACTTTTCTATTTCCCAATTTTTTCAACGCCCCTTCCATTTCTTTTTTATTGAATTTCTCATAGAATTCCATTTTTTCTTCGCTTTATTCTACACCTATTTCTCTTTCTCCTATATCCCAAACCATTTTTTGATCCGCTCCCTCTTCCTCTTCTTCATCCTGTTTCTCCTCTCCATTCAATAATTTTTCGAGATGTTCTTTCCATTGTTTCTTCATTATTTTTCTACCTACTGTTCCCCTTCCCCTATTCCTGTATGTATTAATTGCCTTCCACCAGTCTGGCATATTTTTCGCTTTTCCGACCTCTTTCCAAATTTTTTACCTCTATTTTTCTTTTGCCTCCATATATGTCTCTTTCAATTTCCTTCTTTCTTCTGACAATTGTCGTTTTTTCACCAGGCTTCTTTGTTTCGTGAATGCTTTTAATTTTTCCCATACTACCCCTCTCTTCCTTGCACTCTTTATTAAGGGGTGAGATGCAGTCAGAATTTTAAAAAAATCGATTTTTTTACATTCTCTTGAAGTATGATGTTTCGAAAATATTTCCTGAAAATTTCAAGTCAATCCGATGAATAGTTTCCGGGATATCCCACAATTAGTGAAGGGGCGTCGGGTCCCCATGGCAGGTAGCGGCTAACAAACGCGCAAACGATAATACCCGGGAAGGCAGAATGCTTCGAAGACAACAACAAATTGATATTTTGGAAGCTTCCACCTCGGTAAGAGCCCTATTGTATGGGCCCGTAATTGATGATTCGATGTAATTTTTTAATTAGTATTTCTATACGTAAATCAAGTGTAAAATTGGAAAACTCATTTAGAAATTCTCAAAAATGTATCACTCAAAAACTATGAACTTTAGCAAAATTTTGTAAAGAATGCTTTCATTTTTGAATTGCCCAAAACGTTAAAAAAAATAGTTCATCACGAAAAACTAATTTTTTGAAAAATGGTTTCAACAATTGGCTATAAACAATCGAATGCTCGACTTTTCGGCGAAAATTATGATATTCGGATTCAGCGGATGAAAATACATTTAAAAAGTTTAGCTTCATCAATCGAGTTCAAAATTTTACGAACATATAATACCGTATCCACATCGAAAAACTTTGAACGCGTTTTTCTCGAAACTATGTTTTTCAAGTCGGTGATCACTATAATTTAATAACCACGCGATCGATTTTGATGATATTTGGTGTGCTTATTGATAGCATTAAAAACCAGTCCTTAATCGAAGGATTCCCATTTTTGTTGAATATTTCTATTTTTTTTAAACGATAAACGAGCGATTTTTTGGTCGAAAATTGAAAGTTATCCGTCGGAAGCCGCCATTTTGTTAATTAAAAAAAAGATTGAGGACTAGATTTATTATAAAACTCATTATTTCTTTTGGTTTTTTGATTTCAGTTGATCCAGTAAAATTTTATGATGGTCGCCGCAAAGCACTACATGCCGACGGGGGTCCGACAAAGATGGCAATATTTTCATAAATAATCAATATTTTTCTTTGTAAAAGTCAAGTTGAAATATAACATAAAAAGTCTGTGTAACCACATTTGTAAAACAAGCTTAATTACTATTTAGAGTTTCAATAGAAATAATTACATTTTTTCTTTATTGAAAATGCTCGTTTTTTACTCCTCTGACTGCATCTCACCCCTTAAACCATCTTGGCAGCTTTCTCGCTCGTTTTGCTTTTTTTCCATTTCTTTCTTAACCCGGCCTTTTCCGCCGCCCTTAATATTTTTTCTTTTACACCCTCTTGTTCTTCTTTTCCTTTTTCGATTTCTATTTCCTTCTCAATTTCCTCTATGAATCTTTCAGTCTTCTCGTCTTTCCAGATCAACCTCATTTTTTCTTCATCGTCTTCTTCCTCTTTTGCCATTTCTCTTCCCCCAATCGCAAACATAATTGGCAGGTGATCGGATTCTATTCTGTCTACCACCTCCATCCATTTAATTAATTTTGTCCCCCCCCCCCTCTAATGCTATAATATAACCTATTACCGATCCACAGCACCCCCCCCCCCACCTAAAAAGTCACTTTGCCTTCCTTGTCCCCTTTCATTCTTCCATTCATCACTTTCAATCCCAATTCCTCGCACAGCCCTAACAATCTTCTACCTTCCGCGTTTATTGTTTTGTCTTGCGACATTCTTATTTCCTCGTCTTTTTCGTCCATCCCTTCCTCATTTATTGCTTGCCCCTCTCCTATTCTTGCATTCGTATTCCAACCATTAAACCCTCTCTTTTTTTCTTGCTTCATCGTTTCAGTATTATTTCTCTCTACTCTTTTTCGATTTTTTTTATCTTGACATTATTATATATCGCAATTATCGCCGTCCCCCCCCCCCTCTTCCATTATTGCTCAGCATCAGCGCGCATTCCCATTCATTTATCACCCAGCCTTCTTCAAATTTCTTTTTTATCCCGATTGCTTGTCCACCTTACGCCCTTCCCTTCTTAACCCCTCTTTCCTTATGCGCTGCTTTAAAATTCCAGCTAAAATTAGCGCTCATGCTTGGACTTGCCTTTAACTCATCTTTTCTTTCCACCCACGTTTCCTGTAAGATCACCATTTCCGCCTTATCTATAAATTCCCACGCTTCTCCAATTTTAAATACTCCTGCAATATTCCATACTACTATTTCAAATTCCTTATTTTCATTCTCTTCTTCTTTTTCCCTCGTCTCCGCTGAATCTTCTCTCTTCTTTCTTCTTTCTCCCGAACTTCCTTATCGCTGTCCTTCCTGCTCGCTCCGAAAGGGCTGCCTCGATCCTTCCGCGTATCACCAAATTTCGATGTCTCCTTTCCTCTCATGCCATCTCCATCTTCCATCCAGTTTTTCATATATTTTACGTTCGCTTGTCTGCCGTCTCTCCTTTCGTTTTCCGCTACATCTCGGAGCCAATTTTGAATCTCTTTTTCCCTTCTTGACAGGTCGTCTTTTATCCAAATGCCCGGACCTTTCAGCTTCTTTCTTTTCCTCATGATCTCCAATTTTTCTGTTCAGTTTTTAAATTTTAAAACCATCTCGCACCTGCTCACATGTCTTGTAATTGTTTGTCTTCTTATCTCTTGCCTGCACCTTTCTTCTATCTTCTTCAGCACCGAATCTTCTTTATTCTCTTCACTCACCCGGAATGAGACATTTATATTGTTTCTTCTGGTTTCTCTTCTGTTTCTTTCTTCTTTCCACTCTCGTTCGCCTATTGGCATCGGCTTCCTCCTCCCTATTTCCCTCTTTCTCTCGTTTTCAATAACACTCATGTGATTATTGTTCCCATCTGTCTTCCCCGTTCTTCTCTCTCTTCTTACTTCTTGCCTTCTCGCTTCTCCCACTCCACTTCCCGTTTCCTTGGAATTCCTCCCCACCTCCTCTTGACCTCTGCCTCCATCTATTCCGTCCTCTCTTTGATCTGTTTGATGATATTGAGTAACAGGCTTCGCTACTCCCCCCACTTCTTTTTGCCTCGTTCTGCCTCCTTCTTCAGTTTCCTTATGGTGTTTTCGTATTCTTCTATCTTTCGTCGGCTTTCCACGCACCCCTCGCATTCCACTTCACCCTCCCTCTCACATTCTTCTTGGATTTGCTTCATTTTTTCCCTCCATTACTATTTCATTTTTATTTCCAGTTCTGTCAAACTATTTCTTAACGTCCCTCTTAATCTTATTTCCGCTTCCTGAATTCCACTCATCCAGGCGTACACGTCGCCGTTGTTTTCCTCTTTCTCTTGCCTTCCTTCTCCTCGCTCTTCTTCCTCTCCTCCGCAGTTAATATTATCGATGCATTTACCTTTCTTAATCGGCGGCGACTGTACCTCACTTGCTCCCTCTGGAGTTCGAAGCGATTCGAAGAACTCCCTCACGTCCCTGTTCGTCTCTTTCTTCTTTGGGCGCCCTCTCTTCCGTTTCTCCGTCTCTCCAACTCCGCGCTCTACCTTATCGGTCGCTTCTGCCTGCAAGTACTCGCCGGCACCACTGCGCTGCTGCTTCTCATTCTCTCCTTCCCAGCTTCCGCTCTCATCCGCCCACTCGCTGTTGTAACTGCTTCGTTCTCAACCTCTTCCTTTCTTGGCTGATTTTTGTTTCCACATATCTCACCGCCATCACTGATTCTCACCTCCTCCATTGTCACTTTTTGTTCCTCTTCACCTGTCCTTTCTTTATCACCTTTTACTTTCTCGTTTCCTCACTTTTCACCTCTAGATTTCTTTCGATTGCACTCCCGGTCCTTACAGCGCGTGCACCCTCAACACGATCCCAACCGAAAGTCGGCTTTCATTAAGATAAAATAAAATTTATATTTTTTGCACAGCCTAACCCTACTTAGGGGTTAAGCTGTCAGATCATGGTACGCATTAAAACGAAAAAGCTAGTAGCCGGCGATGCTACTTGGAGGCGCTGCGTTCGCCCGGGTGTGGCGCTCTCGCGGCTGCGCAGAGCGTCTCAAATGTGTCTACTGCGGATGTTGACAGGCAAATGTTAATCAACCCTAATAAGCTAAGGAACAATTTCTAGTCGTGAGTTCGCTCGGAAATTCGGTGAATATTGATAAATGACACAAACAAAATCGATAAGAAAAAATCACATTACATTGGTAAATATCGAAAAATGACACAAACAAAATCGATAAGAAAAAATCACATTACATTGGTAAAATGTCATTAGATTTTCGATCAGTCGCCGCGTTTTCGTGTAATGTCGATCTAAAGTTAAAAATCGTCTGCTAAAAGCCCACCTTACTGTATAAGGAGTCGCGGCGTGTTCGTCAGTCGGTCAGTGGCCTTGAGATCGGTGGCATCGATCAGTGGCGTCGATTTTTTGTAATTTTTATTGCTTGGCGTCAAGACGCTGCCGCGTCTTGATATATACATATATATCGACGCAAAAATTGTTTTCGCGCGCAGTCGGAACGAAAAATTTTGTATCTTCCCGAGCTTTTTCCTAACCATGCACGCCAAGTGGTTGCACAGCATTTCCAGTGTACTTGTGTGTTACCAGATTTTCAGTGATTTTCGAGAAACCGTAACTCCGTGAAAAACTGTCGTACCGGGGGGAAAAAAAGCATTCTTGAAGCTTAAAATCTGTAATCTAAGAATCTCGGGGAGAATTTTTTTTAACCATCACGCTCGGCGCCATAATAAAAAATAGCGGGAAGACATTTTTTTTCGAAATTTTTAGTTTTTTTCTTCAAAGCACCTATGGGCCCAAAAAATAATTTCCTGGTTGAATCAATGCTGAAATCATGTAGCATGATTCTTTAGCTTCAAGTTCGTTTTTTTTTGCTTTCCGTATGAACATTTGCTGCTGACATATTGCCAATTGAATGAAAAGTCAGCTTTTTTCTTTGATTATCGATATCGAACGAACTGATGATCGTACAGCGAGCGGAAGGTGGGTTTTGGAAACTTGAATGAATCCTCTATGAGTGCCTCTTGGTATTTTAGAGGAATATTTTGTTTCTAAGCTCAATATTGATTTGAAAAAGTACAAAAAAATGACTTTTTTGCCGTTTTGAAAAATCCTGCGCCACTTTGCAAATATTGCGAAATTTTCCAATGTTTCTAGTTTTCTTTTGAGCTCAATACATGCCCAAAAACCCCGTAAATGTTCAAATCGATAGGTTGAACCGTTTTTTTTTATCCGAATCGTTTTGTAAAAAATTCAAGGTGCACTTTTATTGCTTCATAAACGTCAGGTAATGAAGATCAAAACGGGTAAAAAATCTGTTGTTTTTCTTACAATTTCGCATTGTAAACTCATCAAATGTAAAAAAAAATCAAAATTTGGAGAAAAAAAACATTTGTAAAAAAATGGTAAATATTGAAAAAAAAATACAAGTTCGAAAAAAAAAATAAGTTTGAAAAAAACTAAAGATTTTGAAACAAAAACTGACACAGAATTTTCAAAATGTGTAGAAAATGGTATCATTAAATACCGCGCAAGTGACGAGCCGTGGGGTCTCATATGCTTAAATAAATGCACACAAACAAACACACACGCACACACACAAGCAGCGTAAATCCGACCATTCACCCTCCACGTGGTACGCTTTGGGTAATGCTGGTGGTAAAACATCGGTTGGGAAAGATTTTTTTCAAAACTTAACATTTTTCCGATCTTCTGAGATTTAATGGGTAGTTAATGCAAAATTGTGAGGAGATGATCATTCCATACAATTTTCTACACATTGTGAAGGTTTTTTTTCTCCCAAAATGTTGATTTTTTTTGACATTTTATGAGTAGACAATGCGAATTTATAAAAAAAACAACGATTAGTTTTTCGTCGTAATCTTCATAACCTGATGTTTAAGAAGCAATGTGCTCCTTTAATTTTTGAAAAAACTTTGACGATTCGGGTAAAAGAAACGGTTTAATCGATAGATTTGAAAATTTACAGGGGTTTTGGGCATGTATTTAACTAAAAAAAACCTAGAAACATTTGTCATTTTTTCAATATTTGCAAAGTGGCGCTAGATTTTCCAAAACGGCAGAAAAAGTCATTTTTTTGTACTTTTTCAAATCAATATTAAGCTTAGGAAAAAATATTCCTCTAAAATACCAAAAGGCACTTATAGAGGTTTGATTCAAGTTTTCGAAAGCCACCTTCCGCTCGCTGTACGATCATCAGCTTATGAGGTAACGATGATCAAAGAAAAAAGCTGACTTCTCATTCAATCGGCAATATCTTACAGCAACAAATGGTCGTACAGAGAGAAAAAAAACGAAATTGAAGCTAAAGAATCACGCTACTTGATTTCAGCATTGATTAAACGAGGAATTTTTTGTTTAACCCATGGACGGTTTTGAAAAAACTAAACATATCGGAAAAAAAAATTCCTCCCGCTATTTCTTATGATAGCTCCGGCGTGATGTTGAAAAAAATTCTCCCCGACATTCTTAAACTCCAGATTTCAAGCTTAAAAATGCTTTTTTCCCTCCGATACGACCATTTTTCACGGAGTTACGGTTTCTCGAAAATAACTGAAAACAATTTTAAACAATTTCGGCTCCTTTAATTTCTTCGCTGAGTGAATTTTTTTTCATTTTGATTTCATGCCATCAGTCGATACGGCAAGGCACTTTTGTACAAATTAATTATTGCAATGATGATTGTATTGAAACAATGCATTAAAAAAAACTTTCCATTGGAAAAGGCTCATTTATCAATTGACAATAAAAAAACGTTATATTCAATTTTAAATCGATTAGTAACAGGAATTAAGGAGTTACCCCTAATTGCGTTTTTGAAAAAATCAAATTTTTTATTGCTTTTTTTTGAAGTATAAGTATCTGAGAATATGTCCTGAAAATTTCAAGTCGATCCGAACAAAATTGACTGAGATATGAGCGTTGAAAGAGAAGAATCCGCGTTGAAAGAGCGTTGAAAGAGAAACTTTAAACGCGTTTTTCTCAAAATGGCATTTCTGAAGTCGGTGACCAAGATTACTCGAACACTAATGAACCGATCTTCTTGAAATTTTGCAGGCTTATTTCATACATAAAAATGTAGTCTTTAATCGTTCGATTTTTTTTCTTTTGAAAAATGGCCGTTTTATAGCCAAAAAACGGCTGTTTTTTTTCGTTAAATTTGAACCATTAACTTTGACTGTCCGCCATTTTGTGAAAAATGAATATTTTTTAAAATCCTTCAATTAAAGACTAGTTTATACTTATATTTGACTAAATCCATCCGCATTTTTTTTCAGATGATCCACTTCGCCGCAATGTTGGTCACCGCAAACCGTGTATATAAAAACATTATTTCATTGGCGGCCATTTGCCACTAAACAATGTAATATTTTTCAATAAAAAAATTACTGAAAGTTCTTCAAGATGTGTTCTTTAAGATGGTATATTGATCGATTAAAAAAGTTTTGTAGTTTTCTTTAAAAAAATTTATGAAAAAGGCCTTTTTTTGCGCTACAAGTGGGGGTAACGCCTTAAACGACTAAAGTTTATTTCGTCATCCGCCACGCGTTATTAGTACATGTTTCTCCCTTATTGAAACTGCCGTTGCTTGTAATTATATTACTAACAGAGTTTGCGGACCAACGGATTGGACCTTTGTTTTTGTTCATTCAAAAACGAGATTTTCACATTCAAATTTTTTTCCTTGAAATGCGTCACACTTATCATTTTAACAATTAATTCGTTGGTAAAAAGGAGGCTGTAGTTCCAAGTAGCTGTTACCCCCGATTTGGCTGAAATGTTGCACGTACATACCTTCTTTTTGATAATATGAAGCACCCCCGAATTGATTTTCAGCGCATCGCAATAGTTTTCGAAATAGAGATTTTTGAAAGTTGACGAATTAACGCGCTTATATCTATATAGCGCGCTACGGATTCCCCTACTTTATCGACACGATCGGGTGCACATTCCGCACAACCGCGCCCACACCAGTATTCCACACGTACATCCGAGGTCCCCTGCGCCCACACCAGTATTACACGCACCCCACGGTTCCATTCCATAGACACACCGTCCATACATGCCTGTCTGTACAAAATTTCTGCTCACTCAGCGATTAACGCTTTTCGGAATTTAATTCCTTGCTTGTGTTTGTTTGGGTTCATTTTCGTTTGTTTAGAGTTCGTTTTATCTGTGAGGCTTGGTGTGTGTGGATAACAGTAGCGCGCCTTGGTACATATACACGTGCTTAATTTGTCAATTTTCGAAATTCGATGTTTCGAAAACTATTGCGATACGCCAAACATGCATTTACGGGGTGTATTAGGTTGTCAAAAAGAAGGTCCGTGCAAAATTTCGGTTAAATCCGGGGCAACAGTTATTCGGAACTTAATCTAAAAAAAGGAAACACTTAATAAAAACATTACTTTCATATTCGTGTTTTCCATGCCCGAACACATATAAAATAACAACGATATTGAACAGACCTCTCAATTTATACAGAAAATATGGATTTTGCTAGCCTTTTTTCTTTTGCATTGTTCTCGAAACTATGTTTTTTGAATCGTATCTTTATGTAAGACGTATCTTAAAATATATTCGTCCGATTCACTTGAAAGTAGGAGAGTGTTTATAACATTTCTTATCGCATGACTGAATGATTTTTTTAAATATGGTTAGCCATTTGTTAGTACTAAATTATTAAAGATGTTGTTTTGGACGAAACGCGATCTTTTACTCGACGACTTGCCACTTTCGTATTTTTCAAAATTTCAAAAAAGTTTCCTGTCGTATGAAAGAGTTCTATTATTACACCAAAAGTACAATTTTCAACTTTTCATTCCAGTTAGGTCTACTTTTCGGCAATACCTACAATACTTTGTTTGAATTATAATATTCGAACTCACAACCTCATTGTTTATTAATATTTCACAACAATGCAAACTTAATCTTACCAAGACTACGAATGAATTGTGTGTAAAAGCCCGACCTCGTCATTCCAATACCTTTATCAGAAAAAAATATTAAAATTGACCTGTTCATTTAAGCCTCATACTTGTACAAACCCCTTAAACAGTTTGTTTTGGTGCCTAGGAAACTGGTGTTATAAAATTTAACGAAAAAAAAGGTGTCAAATCGCAATAGGCGTTCAGGCGCAAAAAAATTAAATCGAAATTAAAAGTGCACGGTCGTGCACTATCGTATCGAATATTTGTTGTTATATTACCGTGACAAAGCATTTTTAAAAACCGAACGTTTCAAACATCTTATCCTAATTATGAAAACAAAATATAGCAAGAGTAGTTTCCGGTTTTTTTTATTTCTTGCTATGGAAAATAAAAAGTAGCGGTGTTGACGAAGAAGAAAACATTTTTTTTAAATAGTACCGTTTACTGAAGTATCGATTTTTAATAGCTCATCCAACGATACCCAACTCGATGAGGTACACGAATTGCTTCGTTACGTTGACAACTTTCATGTATGAGGAACGGTTAAAACATGTATTTAAAAATGTACCACTACATTCGAAAATTCCAAAAAATCGATTTTTTACTGCTTTCGGAAGTACATACATTCAGAAATATTGTGTCAAAATTTTATGAAAATCCGAGCTCTCTAAGTATTTTTTTTTTACCTGAACGACAGGACCTCATTTCGTCTACCTGACCGTATAGCGCGCTCGGCCGATCGTAGTGTAAAACGCGTTTTTCTCGAAACAACGTTTTCAAAATCTTGCTCCATCGTATCTCTAAAACTAATAAAGCGATTCTCTTGAAATTTAAACCAAATATTGTAAACATGATTCGCAACAAGATGACCCTCGATGGTTTAAAAATTTTGATTTCTACTTTTTTTTGCGAAAAACTGCGACAAAAAAACCGTTTTTCAAAACTTTTTTCGTTTTTCATCTGCCATTAAAATTTTTTTTTTTATAAAACTTTATATCCGAGAGTCATTTTGTAGCTGATGTCATACTGAATCTATTGGACTTTGATTTGTTTGTTTCAGACAAGCCGATGCCGAGTTGCGATGGAGCTACCTAGCCCACCTATTTTAAGGCGTTACGTTAAACTATAGTTATTGTACTTAAAAATGAATTAAGCTTTTTTTAAAAATGTATTTCCAGACTTTATTTTTCAAGCCCAACAACTTTTATATTCATATCTTTTAGTAACCCGTGTGGAAATATTTTCCGGGATGTCTAAAGGACCCAACTAATTGTCCCCAATTTTATCCAGGGCCTGGTTTGGATTCCGACTGCTACCTTTATAGGATTGTCCCGCTTTTGAAATCGGGCCCTTTAGTGGACATCTATTCGGGGCCATACTAGATTCCCTGATTGCGCCTAAATTATCCAATTTCGTCCCTACTATACCCCTGCAATTAGCCCTGTTAAGTCCCCACGTTCACCCCGTCAGATCCCTATGATTCCCCTGTATTTCCCTGTAATAAAGAAGATGCATATTTTCCGAGAAGATTTATAAATATATATTTGTTTATTTATTTATTTATATATATGCCAGCAAGTTTACAAACATTCTTATAATAGAAAACAATATGCTGACATTTTAAGGATAATGTGAACAATATAAAACGTTATATGTTAATCATGTAGATAACGATTCAGAATACTTCAATGGCTAAAAATACTTTTTAAGACCAATCTTTGGGGAGGATGAACAATGCAATAAGAACACTCAATCATCCATTAGAGCAATATTGTCGCCAACAGCATGAAAGAAATCTCATTCCATCTAATCCAACAGAGATCCCCATTCAATTTAAAATCATTAGCCGTACTCTCAAAGACGGGACAGTATTTGTAAAATCAATGATATTTAATTCCTCTTTTTTCATCACAATATGTACGCCGAACAATGTTGTACTTTTGAGCGATGGTTGTATAATGGAGATAAAAAAAATTTATGGCGAAAATGAATCCCAAGAATCTCTCTACATCGAGGGGAAAATTTCGAAAAAAAAAGTTGACATGTACAATTATCCACGTAAATCATCCAGTATTAGAGCATGGAGAATCCCAGAACAAACTTTAAACGATGCAGTTTACACATTGGCCAGCATCAAGAGAAAATTGGTAACATTGCGATTGTCCCTAGAACCAAACGGAAAACCCAATATTTATGCCCTGACATTGCTTCATGTATAAGTGATTACTTAAATAAAAATGTATATATTTTTAAGTTGTAACGTTTTCTTCTTTTCTTTCAAATTCATTGAAAATGATAAGCGAATTGTTAAGTGAGTGAGATATTTGCATGAGGCAGTTATAAAACACTGATAAATTACTATTAATTTTTGTCGCTTATTAATATTATAACTTTAATTGATCTTTGTGATGATCCCTGACTATATCTGACCAGGCTTTTTACTGGTGAACCAAATGAAACCGTAATTTTTTTTATGATGGAAATTGTGACTGAACCACACTAGGCCCACATTAGTCTGCCTGGTCAAGACCCGATTAAACTCATTGTAAAAATTAGCCAGTGCCCTGACAGCACCTGGTCGGGGCCTTCATTGGTGCATCCATCGTACCCCTGTTATTTTGTATCATGGAAACTAATGAGTACCTTTCTAGGACCGTTTGTGGCAGTATTCTGGAAATCCCTGTCAGGGATTCCACTTCGAAGCCGTAACGGGGCCTGTATATTCTTCGGGTTTCCCGGACTATTTTCCACACGGGAAATCCTCGAAAAAAATCGCGAAAATAGCCTTTTTTCGTGGCTCCAGAGTGGACTGGCCCCTTAAAGAGTCCATTCATCACATTTCAGCACTGCAGATGGCAAATCGCAGAAGCAGCGACGCTGTGACGAACAAGCATGAGGGAATTATGAAGATTTGAATTATTCCCAGTGGCCGCGGGAACTTAAGAAATGATCCATCAGTGGTAGGATCGATGTCTGTCGCATCCAAAATCTCTTCGATTCAATCAACGATTCAATCTTCGATTCAATTAACAATAATGAAAACGGTTTTTCCGCGCAATCATAAAAACTATTACTTATTAAAACGATTAACTATTAAAACGTGCAAACGTTTTCAAAACAAGAGAATACGAATCGTGTGCAATCGGACGAAAAGAGAAAAATGGTCCCTCACCTTACAACTCGCATCGAAATGCGTCAACGAGGTGGTCGGAAGATCGGATGATTGAGTCTCGAGTTGCGGCGGTGCGGATGGCGAGCCATGAATGATGTCCTCGTAGAAGGCGTCGGATCTGATGGTGCTGTGATCGCCGCTGGGCATGACAGGTGGCGCGGATCGCGGTGATCTACCCGGTGATAAGTTTCTCGATGGTGTGCCGAACAATGGTGCACCCTGTTGATTGTGCGCCATGAAGTCGCGTCGTAATCTTGGATTGCTGCTAGTCGCAAACGTGCGTGGTATAGTACGATGCGCGGAGACACTGGAGCTCGGCAGAGTGGCGGAAATAGTGAAAGCGATGCCCTGCCTCGGTAGCGTCGTGTGATAAGCCTTGGATTGCGGTATAGCCAGTTGCAAGCCACCGCTTTGTTGCTGCTGTTCTTGCTGTTGTTGTTGAAGAGAAACAACGCACGTATGTTGGGGCGTCATGGCAATTGGGTTCGGCAAGTTTTCGTACGTGCTCGAACCCATGATGAAGCTCGTGGTCGTCGCACCGCTGTACAGCCCCGAGCTGCTCGTACTCTCGTTAGGATCCGCCTGATGGAAGTTGCTGAGCGGATTTGAGGCGCTGAGCGGTCTGCCGGACGAGGTAATTGACGGTGACGTACTTGGCACAGCGTGGCCGACCGACGGAGTCGGTGAACTTGCCGGTAAACGCGTCGCTTGTCCCGAATTTACCAATGCCACACTTGAGTGACTGTTGTGCGACGTCAAATACTGATTCGGCAAGTTCAGGGGCGTCAACGAATGCGAGCTCAATGTCAATAAAGCTTGCTCGGCGCGTGCGGCGGCGACTGCTTCCTCGTATGGTGGTGGCGCCTCGCCACGTGGAAAATAATTACTCGGTGGCTTCCACAACGGATAACCACCACCGCAAGCCATGTCGTCCAATTGAACACCGTGGGTGAGTCCACCTCTCTCCAGGTAACCCATGCTACCCAGGCTACGCTGGTCGTCTGCCAATTGGCGATTCTGCCTTCCTGCTGCGCAAACTAATCGTCGTGCTTTATTTCGCTATTATTTGGAACCCTGCAATGCAGGAACAGGGGTTTGACCTCCGTCACGTGCGGGTGACGGAAAAGTGACGCGGTAATACATAAGAGGAATTGGTTGTCCAATATATTCCACTTATTTTTTTATTTAGTTATTCGCAATTGTGTAAACTACAGATCTCCGCATAGATTATACACCTAAGGGTAATGATACTCGTAAAACAATCTTTGAAATTCAGAGATTTCTTGCACCATGCACAAATAATTATAGCAGGCCCGCCACAAAGATCGCATGTTCACATTTCGCGAAAAACGAAATTGAACGGGAAAACATTTTTGTTATTAAATTTTTTTTTCATATTTCATTCCATTTGAAAGTTATTGTCATAAAACGAGAAGGAGAAAAACGAGTTGCAAGAGTGCCAACCACCCCTCAAAAATGGGGTTCCACCGATTTTCAAATATACGTATCGAGTAGTTTTAACCATTTAAACCGTTGTGAAATTGATAAAAATCGTAAGTGTTACTCATGCGGTTTCTTTGAGAATGTAACTTTTTCATGAATTATTTCAAGTTTCTCAACCGAAGGGTTACGAGAATAGAGGTGTGGGGAGGTGGCAATTTGTTGTGCCAGGCAAACATGAATACATTTTTATGGTCCTAGTGGCTATGAAATCCTAGATACGAAGAAATATATGTACCATTTTAAGCCCCATAACTCTAGGGTAACGATTTCGCAAACTAAAAATGCGTCGACCGAATGTCCACCACGGTCATGCGTTTGCAGGCGGAAATATCGTTGATTTATCAACGATCTGTATACTGAACAAAATACTGTCGTTTTTTTTTTAAGTGAATCAACGACAAAGAAAAGTAAGCCCTGTAGATCGGGGATAAATTCGGATATCGATATAATATTTTTCGTGGGCTAGTTTGGGTTAATTTGTGTCGTCGTTGATCCTGCAAATTTGCTGTCGAGCTAAGACTTTTCTGCAAAAATAACTTGAGGATCCAAATTGCGAGGAATCAAATCTACAAATCGTGTAATAATTTCCGTTTTTTGTGTGACCGTTTTTTATCGCTCAAAATAACAATATCGGAAAAAACAAAAAAAAAATTATGTGCTAAATAATAGAATGACGAATTGAATGCCTCTAAACTAAACAATTATTTAACCCTACAGTCTCCCTTGATGCTCTCGGAGATTACATTGGAATGTATCGAAAATCCCTTTTCTTGTTTACTTGTTCATTTTTATCACCATAAGAAATATTTGTTTACAGATTTATTTTGTGGATCTCTAAGAAAGATCCTGAAAAACGTTGCTGTGATTGAAGTAAACTAAACCGTTAGAAACATCAGCATCTTTTCTCTTATCACAAGGGCAAACGTACCTCTTATCTTCCGCTGTCGCAAGCGATGTATGAGGAAGAACAAGAGACTCAACGAAAGAATGGCGGTGATGCAACTGGCCACGAGTCTCAGACCCAAATCGTAATTGGCACTGGGATCGATGGAATTACTGCCGGTCCCATCGGTTTTGTCGTTCGTCACAGACGAGAGGTTGTCGTCGAGGCAGATAAACTCGCAGCACGCAGTACCGAACCGAAAGGACTTGCAACCTTGTTTCTGCATAGATTTCTGATTGAAGGGGAAAATATTTTTTCCTTTTTTGTTGGGGGGGGGGGGGTGGGGGGGAGGCTTCGTTCGGGACCTAAAGCGACTTGAGAGAGCCGAGACGGATCATGAACGGAAACAAAGATTCCATTATGTATAAAGCTTCTGTGACGTTTTCTAGAAGGAGATGTAGAGGTGGTTTTTTCAGTGAATATTTTAATGAAAAGATATATCGTACCTCTGGCAATTGGCAAATTACGGCTTTGCACCATTTTGGATTGCCGTGATCGCACACGCAGAGTGTGCAAGGCTCAGGTCCTGGCACGTAATAAACTCCCGTTCCATACGTTTGACCTTGGAAATCTTTGCACGCCCCTTCGACCTGTCCTGTTGATTACAAGTACATATTCACATATATGTATAATGATATCATTTTCGTACGAATAACGTTTTTGTGATGACAAAGCGATACGTGGAGCATTACTTCTTATTTACGACGTTCAATTTTGCATCGTTGTACTTAGATGTCGAATATTTTTTTAAAAATTGTTCAAATGTTTTGTTCCCCCGATCTTTATGAGGGATCTCTGTGTCAAAATAGTTTGGACATTTTTATTTCTGAATTTATTGTAATGCTTTTTCCGATTATAATGATTCTGCTCCGCACTTCTTCTTAACTGTATAAACGTTCATTATCGTTTAAGAAAATACAAAACAATCGAATATTAAAACAATGAGTTGAACAATGTGATAAGGCAAATAATTTGAAGAACCCGTTGATTAAGTGCTCTAGTTTTTACGAGTTTTTGTTATTCTTTTCCAATGGAAGTCCTCCGTTTTGCCGTACACGATATAAAAAATTCGGAAAATTAACTAAAAATACAGGAAATCGTCAGAAATACACACTTTGATCCAGTGAGTACAACTTTTGTGGGATGTCGAAGTTTAAGTCGTTGAAATGCAATGAAAATTATTTTTTATCGCATTTCGCCCATTCGCAGATCGCCCACCGTTTTTTTCGGATTCAGATTTGGAATGTGTCGCAAACGTTCTTTTAGGATCCTTATTAGGCATCAACAATTTATGGACAATAATACAAATGAAGGATAAAAAATAAAATAGTACATCTTTGCCTCCGCGGGGCACATTGGGACTTTTACCACCGGGCGCGATGTTTACCCTCTATGGTGCAGACGATACTTTATATGACAAAACCATGCTTTACGAGCTTTTGGAGCATTGTTAAATAGCTATTGCGCGAAGCGCGCAGAAGCTGCGGCGTACAAGGAAGGTGTATTACGAGCGTTGCGCGGAGGGTAAAGCGGGGGAAGCGACACTCGCAGGGCGTTTAGGGGGGGGGGGGGGGGGGGTGCGCCCGCCACAGCTATGAACGACACTTGATGTCGATCTCACATGAAAGTAAGGCACCATTTATTCCTGTAAATAAGTCCTCAGCGTAATTCCTCGACCCAACGACTGATAGCAGCAGCTCTGATCTACAACGGCGTATGACAATGGCCGTGGGCGTAAGAAAATTGTATTCCCGGAGTACGAATTTGGGGATTTTTACGTACTAGAAGCTAAAAGTGCTGCTTGCGTACTCTAAAAAAAGCGAGAAAAACATCGTTGCGTTATATAAAAGAATTTTCGCTGCATTCGAATAACCCAAACTTCAAAATCGCACGTTCGTTGTGGGTCGTAAAGGATCGGCATAAGCTGAGGAACGAAAACAACACATCGATTGTCAATGTTTTTTCCTAATACCATTATTGGGATGGCGAGATCGGGATGCAAAACACTCAATATGAGTGTAAAACACAATTAATTAAGTCTGAGTTTTTATTAAATTGAAATATATGGTTAACATTGAAATTATTATTATTTTAACGAAATGCTTCCATCGCTTCATGACCAATCAGTATAGATGATTCTGGCAACTAGAGTGATCTGAAATGAAAAATGAAAACATGTACTTTTAGTATAATAATAACCAATTTATATGACTGGATACATTGCAGAAATGTTGTGAATTACGAAAGTAGTTGTGGGAAAAAGTCTTGATTTTTGGGAAGAAAAAAACAACTTCAATCATTTGTCATTAACAAATGGATAAACATATCAAAAAATGATGCGGTCATACGATAGAAAATGCCATAAACTATGCTTTGTTTGAATTCGAAGTGAAACGGACGAATAAATTTTGAGATACGACTGACACCGTTTTATAAAACAGAAAAACGCCAAAACAAAAAAGGGGAGTAAAGTTTTCATTTTCAGTATAAAATTTGAATCGTCCAATATCTATCTTTTTTCATGTTTTTGGGTATGGGGATTATGAATACGAAAGTTATTGTTTACTGTAAGGTTGAGCCGATTAAATTACAATTTTAATGAAACAATGCGTTTTAAAGAATGAAGCTTTGAGTTAAAAATGCCCTTCTATGCGTTTACAAGAAAAAAGGTCTCGTTCGTTTTTTTTCTCAAACTCTGTCAGTGGTGAAGTTGATAACTCCACTACTGGCAGATGTGACAGATAACGAGATAAACTTCCGTTTCTTATTTCTTTATTAATACTGAATTTAAACATAAATGAGATCCTTTTTATTGTAAATGGGTAGGAAACGTCTTGTATCTGGAACTTTTTAACAATCAATTGCCTCATAACGACCGTCATTCAAACAATTAACCCTGACAATAAAAAATACCCTAAATCTTCGACATTAATTTTTTTTCTTACTAACGTGAATGAATCCTGTATGTTTGACACGCATTTGTTTCACGAGTCAATAATTATTATGTAATAATGTCGAAATTTATAATCCTCAGAGAAAGTATTTCTTAAAAGAGTCTATTATATTGGCATTATCTTTGCCAAGGCATACATTTTCGAAGTGGACAGTATCGACAATATTTAATGTATAAGCCATCTACATATTTTCTTTGTTTTTATTTATTGAGGTCTCAATTAATTCCTGAGTTCCAACGTATTAACGTTGTTTTTACGTATAAACATTCCCAAATGAACACTTTTCTATTACTCCCTACCCGCACTTCGCTAATCTATCCTAACTTCCGTTTCGTCCGCAGCCTTCTGATTCTCTGGTGCACAGACTTCAACTCAAGTATCTTCACCAAGATATCAGAAGTATTGGCCTCCCGCCTACTGGTTAATGCGCCAGCCGTTCATCTACACTGATTGGTCATGAAGCAATGGAAGCATTTCGTTAAAATAATAATAATTTCAATGTTAACCATATATTTCAATTTAATAAAAACTCAGACTTAATTAATTGTGTTTTACACTCATATTGAGTGTTTTACATCCGGATCTCGCCATCCCAATAATGTTATTAGGAAAAAACATTGACAATCGATCTGTTGTTTTCGTTCCTCAGCTTATGCAGATCCTTTAACCCACAACGAAAGTACGATTTTGAAGTTTGGGTTATTCGAATGCGTTCACCGCCCCGAGTAACGGTAGTGAACAATGCTGCTTAGCTCGAAGTACCGCCAGAGTCGAGCCCCGACCGTCCATCTACCAATGTCGTATAAACCACCAAAATATTTTGACGTATTAATTTGCACGAAAAATCTGACCACGTTGAATCTCTTTTTTATATTCTACCCAACATTTTGCAAACTTCAACGGATGTACGGTTTTAACTCATTCGCAGTGCGCGTGGTAAAGCATGGACCAGACGACTCCCAGCGCCTCCAGCGGCATAGACTCGTGAGAGGGACAGAAAACGCTCGACTCCTAGGGGCCTACGTTAAACCGGTACCTGCATTTTCTTTTTCCACATTGAGCAATCGCGTGCCCGCCCTTTTTTGAACACGCGCAAAACATTGTTTTATGGTTATCTCCGTATTTTCATACGGTTGTGAATCAAGTATACTTAACATGTCTTGCTGTCTCCTTCTCCAGTACAGTTTGTGTATTTCGCTCCATGCAATTCTTCCGACTTTCCGAACACTTCTGCCATTCCATCTACCTCCATCTATTCAATTGATCCTCGGTGGTTATCGTGCAAATAAATTCTCTTTATGACCTGAGGTATTCCTTTCGCAAAGGGCCGTATGTTGGGGGGCATGAGGAGGGCCCTTCTAAATCATTGGTTTAATTACAGTGGCGTTTAATAAAAATAAGTCACAATTAATTATTATACCCAATGGTAACCTGGAATAAAAAAAATCGCGCCAATTTAGTAGATTTAAACATTTTTACATTGTCTCTGAAATGTCACGGTTACGAAAAGTCTTCTGCTAGTCGCATTTTTTAAATTTTTTATCATTAATATTTTTTTTAACATTCGGTGACCCCTTGTTATTATTGCCGTTACGGAAGATTTAGATTTTTTTACACGCGTGAGCAGTTTATACCATGCATCTAGAGTTATTGATTGTATAAATTATTAGATAGAAATGTGGCCCGCGTGTCATCTCCATGAAGCGCCGTAAAAATGAGACGATTGTTAGAGGCCTAATTTATCGTTAAAAGTTTGGTAACTTAGCTTGAAATACTGAGATGTATTTTTACTTGATTATAGACGAAAATTAGGTAATTGTTAAATATTCGGGTTGGTGAAAGGAATACCTTAAAAACGATTCTGCATATTCTTCGGTATGATGTAATTCACTCCAATAGTCACAAGCTTTGCAATGCAACGAATTTGATACGAAATGTAATACTTCCAACGAATAGTGTTCAATGAGGGACGCTATACTATAAAGTGAAGAAAAGCTATGTTTTGGCCACGGTCTATCTTCAGAGACAGTGCAACCTGCTGAATTTCCATTCCCTGCATTCAACATTTTTTCTTCTTTTGCTGCAATGTTTATTGAACAGTGGAGGACAGCTTTTGTGGACTGCTTTCGGGGCTTAATGTTTTCAATAATCCCTGAGTAAGAATGTTTGAAGATAGGCTTCAACAAATCCATTATTGCGCAACAGTTTTCAATTTCATTCTAAACCATTCCAAGTTATTGGAAGGCAAACGCTATTGGTCGATTTGGATAGTAAACTGTGCCAATTTCAGGGTATGCAGCCACTTTTCGAGGCTCACGCTTGTTACACGTTATTACTAATTGAAATCCCAACCCAGCAATGTATACTTCTATAAATTCCACTTCTCCATTACATCTTTTACATTTCACCCTTTCACAAATGACAGAAAAAATCGAAAGAATGTTCAAAATGCGGTAGCCAAAAAACAGATCGGAAAGATCGGAAAAAGAAAATATTTTTTTCGGTAGTCAATGAACCGTTCACAAATTATGCTCACTCTATGAATTCGCCCGCAACAAAATTTTCTCTCATCTTTCTGAATTTGGGGCGCAATTTACGAAGTGTGTAGCATTTTATTTTCGAAGGTAATTGCAGCTGTCAATAAGCCTCAAATTTCAGACGAAAAAGTTATTGAACCAAAATGATGTACATAAAAAAAGTTGGGGCGAAAGAATCTTTTGTGCTGTCGAAAACGCGCGGAAGAAAAAGAGAGGGGAGGGGGCGTTCAGACCGAGGTAAGGAGATGAGAATCGTGAAGGTTTTTTTTTATCATGAAATTACTAGAATGTCAGCTGTTCTATGGTGTCCTACTTTCATTGGGGAAACCAGACCTTTCGATCAAACCGAGGATGTATTTTTTGCACACTTGTGCGTTTTTTCCCCTTCATTCGAAGGTAATTAAGTACGTGTCTTACACGTTTGGTCGGTAGAAATCCCATGGACAAGGTTTTTTCTTAGACGGATTACATTTCGGGCAACCAATGGGATAGAGATTGTTCGTTTTTTAAGAGGAAGAAAAGTGTTTCTTTTATTTTTCCGAAATACACGGCCATGCAAAGAACACTGGCAATCTGCCAATCAGCTATTTCTCACGCGCTCGTTCGGTGTGACATTTCGCCTCAAAAAATAAATACAAGCAGGCGCGTGCGCGCGTGCTAACCGTAAAGATGAAAATGGAAGAAAATAAAGACACGAGGGGAAACGACGCCAAGGGTGGCGAAGGGGGCGGGGGCAGTAAACTCGTACTTACTATTGAGACGCAGAATGAGCGAGAGGACTGCATAACCGAGGAGGTCACTTCTGCTGTATCTCATTCTCGGTTCGTTATCTCATCATAGCCGTTTGCTCTCTTGATGCAGGAGCAGCGTTGGTTTCATGATATCTGTCACCGTATCCTATCGTACACGCTCTCGCTGTCTCTGTGCTCTTTCTCTTCTCTCTCGCTCACTCTCTCGCCCGACGTCACACAGAACACATCAACGACATATTTCATACGTATCCAGGAGCATCTGCGCGGCAATCATGTCTCTCGTTGTGAATGACAATACACGAGGTCTATTTTTTCACTCTCACAACTTTCTCGACACCGTCGTCCTGTACGAACGATACTCTTCCAACTTCCGCATCATACTTTACGGCACTTCCGTGGTTGCAAAAGCACGCGTGAAATAACAACACAATTGTACGGAACTATTCTCGTCGAAGGAAATCTCCGTAAGGACACAGAACCGGGTTGATCCCCGCGAAACGGGCACCCAGCAACTCCCAAAATGATCGATTAATATGCGTTGTGTGGAGGGAACCCCCACCTAGCTAAGCCATGAGCGAGCCGCGGGGAAAGTTTTACAGTGGCGCTATCTCGCGGCGCTCTTTTGAATTACTCGCGCCTCCGTAACATGCTTACCGACGTTGATCTAAAAAAGAATCGTATATCGATTAATACGCTTGTGTATTTCTCTTTTACAAAAACTTTATTCAGCAAAAAATAAAACATCGCATGTTCTTATCTTGTCGGTGATGAATTTCAACGGATAACGCCACGATGCTGCGCTGAAAGGTAATATGGGCACTTGCAAGTTGATTTTTTTTAATCCGATGAACTTGATTGAAAATCTATAATTACTTTATAAAAAAATTTACAAAAAACGTATCTAATAGTGTTGAATGTTCTATCACATACGGTGGTAGTTGCGTGTTAGATCATTTCTTGAGCATGTGACGTTGACCTTGAAATTAAAAAAAAAATAAAAACATGCAACATCATTTCGAAACTGTTCACAGTGAACTTCACACACAAAGAGTCACTCTCATAACTTTTTTTGACACAAGACAAATTATGTATCACAGATAAGTATCGATAAAAATTTCCTTTCGGCCCCGAAATTAAAGTCTGATGTCAGCATTTCAGAAAAAAGTCGAAACTTGAAGAACACGCCACCGCGAAACTATGAAGGACAACGAAGATGAGCCTGAAGACGTGAGAGAGGCGACTCTGGTGGCGGAAGAAATAAAAAAGGGTGAAACTGACGAGTATTCCGGGCGGGTCACTCAGCCTCACCAGAGTGCGAAAAGACGTCGTCATCGCTGTGAACAAGATAGCGTTAAGAAGAAATTAAAGGTATAAATTCAAAGTAAATAAACGCAATGAAAATAAATGAGATTCGTCCTGTGAACGTTGAAGAATAATTCGTTATTTTTTACACGTGGATACCTGTCCAATAAAAGGTTTACTGCCAAGTTTCCACAAGTTAGTCTGCATCGTTTTCGAGAATGTACAAATGAAAATGTAGACACATTTTCTTACGAAAAATCATGTATTGTGCTGGTATCTTAACATCAATTAAACCGAATTCAAATGAATGATATACCGACAAAATTCGGAACGCTCAGTGATTAGTTAAATTGCTCAGAAAAAATCCGAGGGTGAATGTTGCCGTGCGAGAGAAGTGAAATCCTCGAGGGCACCGAAAACCGCCACGGCCTTTGTTTACCAGAAGGAATGCACTTTGCCGAAAATAAAAGCGATCCCCCGTCACTGCCTAACGAAACAAGAATGGATCGATATTCTCGCCACCCCCAGGTAGTTCTTGTTAACAATCATTTCCTTAGAAAGAAGTTTCGAACCTCCAAGTTCAGCGGATATTAGGGAAACTCTTTTGTAACTATGTTCAGCCGAAAGTGCCCCTCGCCGTGTCTCCAAAATCCCGTTACCAGAAGATTGCGTCCGGTCTCGGCTCGCATGGCTGAACTCGCTCAACCTCCGAAGCAACGTCTGGTCAACACTCTCCAGAGTCGCGCCGACATTTTACCAACTGAACTTGTCGACAAACTGATACAGAATCTCGAGCGTGGAACCTGCCTGACACCAGAGTAACTTATTGTCCTATTTCAAATCCTGTCGATCAGCTGCTTTCTACATTGAACAAAAAATTAGATTGTACAATAAAAACATTATTTTGCCACTTACATCGAATACAATCAATTTATTTTTTACATTCAAAAAACAATTTTCCTTCTACAGATATAGAATAAGGAAAAAATTGTAATGTCTTGTTGCCCCACATCCGAAAAATCTGAACCCTTCGATCGTTTTTCGTTAATTTATAATCACTTGGACTTTTTCTCCTTAAATGCATCAGAAGGAAACGGATGTGAAAATTCAAATATTTCGGTATAAGATTAATTACATGGTATAACAGGAATGAGCTATTATTTGAGGTTTTTCTTTTAAATTTAAATTCAACAGCGATTTAATGATCATACATGTATTCGTACTACCTTATTTTTTTTTTAACGCGGAAACATAAGGAAACAGATGTTACAAAAATAACGATTTTGAAGTTTGCATCGTTGGATGAACGGTTTCCCTGTCAATTGACCAAACTGCAATTTGGGCAAAGTTAGGCTACAAAAATCACTGAAACGTGTGTTTGCACTCTTTATTAGATATCTGCAACCTAAATCTGCAATAAAAAAATGTATGAATGAAAAAAACTTTGTTTAGGCCCCAATGTTGCAAACTTCAACATAAAAAGAATAGCAAAATAATGAAAGCATACGAACTTTGTCTGGGCAAACGCAGACAAGCGGAGAACATTTTCCGAGACAAGGATCATCGGTCGAAAAAGAAGTGCCCGAAGAACAAGAAGAACGTGTTGAAGTGTCCGAATGGCAAGTACAAGGATGCCGAGGGAGGTGTCTCCGCGAGTCTCTCACCGTTCGACAAGGACGCGGCAAATTGTCAATATTTAATGGCCGAGAGTTTCGTGCGAAGTATCCTCGATTGGGAATGCCCGATACCAAGGCACGAGTTCAAGGATATTACCGAAGTCATATTGAAACGTTTGGGCTTTGTGCTCGAGTATGATCCCATAAACGGAGAGGACAGGAAGTCGCAGCAAATGAGATTTCTTGCAGAGCTCGTGGGCTCGTGGGTATCCGGTGTTTTGTTCGAAGTAGCGGCAACGCGGAGAACAGAACTCGAGGAAGAATGCGAGAAAAGGCGAGCAGAGAAGGCGGAAGAGAGCGGGGAGACGAGCGACGACGACGAGGATTTTCCGGAGACGAACAAGGAACCGGACGACGAAGTCAAGGATGTCCCGAAGCAGGACGAGGAAGCAGACGGCGAGGAGGATGATCGACTGGAGCAGGAGGGCAAGAGGAATAACGATGCTGGCAAAGACGATGGGGAAAGGAGAGACGACAAAGAAGGCGAGGACGATGGCGACCAGGACGGAAAAGGGGGCAGGGGGGGACAATTGGCAAAACATGTCATCCGCGATACAACCGACAAGGACGATGACGACGACGACAACGAAAAGTTTTACGACGCGAGAACAGGAACGTCACAGGAAATTAAGGACAAAAAAACTCCGATAAAGAAGACAGAGGTGCCCAAGGATTCGATGAACAACGAGCTGGCGATGGAGAAAACACGGGAGGCTGACAAAATTGAAGACGGAGCTCAAGAGAAATGGCGAGAGAGAAAGGCAGACGATCGAGATCCAGAGCAAAAGGATGATCCTGAGAGATTACAATCGGAAAAACGAGCAGCAATGGAGACAGAGGAGAAAACATGGCACACGCGGGATTTCGACATTGAGAAACGAGAAAACGGACAATCACCGAGGGAAATCGACCAAAAAATCCCCAAAAAATTGAAAGATTCGAAGGAGTTCGCTGGGGCAGAAGCAACGGAAATTACAAAAAATGACGCGCCGGAAAGAGTCACAGACGCTTTCGAAACTTCTGCAGCAATGAACGAGGCCAAAAACCCTGCCACTGACCAAACAGAAAGAACGGAAGGAGATGGGGACGTTCGTGGATCTGAAAAAACAGTCGTTGGTCTGAAAGAATCGGCCGGGGCGTTAACAGCGGAACTCGGGAAAGAAGAATTAGCGAAGGGTCGGACTGGTGTTTCGAAAGCTGAAAATATACCCGCCGTTTTCGAAGGAACTCCAACGAAGACGGAACAGACCATTGGAGGGGCAGAAACAACGGAAATATACGCAGAGGCTACAAGAATGGACCAGCTATCTACGGAACAGGAAATAACGGCCACGTTGCCAGAGGCTAAACCAGAAGTGACGTTTGATTCAACGGCGGATAACAAAGGCAAGCAACAAGTCCGAAAAACGAGCATTCAAGAGGTAGAGCCAACGAAAATGGATGGGGAGGCGAAAAAAATGGACGTCGAGCCTCGGGAAGCGGAAGAAGCAGCAAATTCCTCTATACCTAAACGAGAAGTGTCATTCGATACGACGATCGATCTCGAAAGCAAGCAAGAAGCTCGGAAAACCGTTGAACAGGAAAAAATCGCAAAAATGGAGGCTAAAGCTAAAAAAGATGAAAAGTTTTCCGAGGCGGAACAGGGGCGAAGGAGAATTACCGAGACGAATATCGTATCTTTGTATCCAACGGATAAATTGGAGAAAACGATCGCCAAACCGGAGACAAGACAAATGAGGCAAGAAGGTCCGAGTGGTACGTTGATCGGAACGAAATATCGCACCGATACTCCGTTCGTTACATTCGATAAGATATTCCACACGATTTACAACGCTATTGAGAAGAACAAGGAGAACAAGGGAGACGATCCCACGACGAACCGCTTACATCGCGCCGTCTTTGAAAAATGTTCAAGCATTGTACAGGAGGACAAGCCAGGGCCGCTTTCCAACCTAACCAAGGACATTCTCGACGTGATGTCCGGAAAAATCGCCATATGGCTGAGAAGTGTGCTGACCGAGTCGCAAATGCATTTTGTCGACAAATTTCCCGCCACCGTCGAATCAACGGAGGTGAGGGACTGGACGCGATGGATCAATCTTGTGACCGATACCGCCGAGGATTGGTCACAGTGGATTCAGAATACGATCAGAGAAGCTGAAGACATCGGCATGCGACAAGTGACGAAGGGCGATTGGGCAAATTGGACCGAAAGTGTGGACAGCGACGCTCTTAAATGGCGACGTTTCTATCTCGAATCCGTACATCAGGGCCATCAAAATCTTACTATGATACGCGACCGAGAAGTCGTTAAAACAGGAACGAGGCAATTACACGATTTCAACGAAGACAAATACGAGAATGAGAGAGAAATCAAAATAACGGAACTCGAAGGCGAAAGACGAAAAATCGATTAGCAATTTTATAATATCTATATAGATTAGATAGTCTTTCACAAGTCAGGGATACAAGTTCTTTAATAACTATATGTTCCGAAGCCTCACTGACCTATGAAAAATGTTGCAAATTATTATGAATTTTTCAATACATTCGCAATAAACGACGCGGTGCGAAAGTATATTCGACTACATATTTCAGCTATTCTGAATTATAAATAAATGGTATGTTTTAGAAACTGAATAAATACCTGGAAGTTTCCGAAACTGTCTACGAGTCTATCAATGAAAAATATAAAGATTCGAGACCGAGTTAACATACAATGCACGATATGTGTGTTGATGTTGAAACGCACAGTGGAAAAGTGTGGCGAAAGTTTTGTTTTACGGCATTTATGGGAATCCAATATTAATATACCGTTCGTTCGATTACATTCTATAATCGTGGGAATCTTTCGATGAATATCACGATAAGCTGAGTATCTCACTTCACGGATTAAATTTTGCAAACCTATTCGGAAGAATAGTTTAAGAATCATTCCTAGTTGGCTTTAGTTTCATCCATCGAGGAAAAATATTAAAATGCATTGGGAAGAATAATTTCCATGGCAGAAAATTGCAAACACAAAATGTATTATTTTCACCGCAAAATAATAGTCATAATGGCAATAAGGGTAATATATTAATTTCGTTGTCGTAATGCAAAATATAGGGGAATATATATAGCGATAATATAATTCAAGCTTTTGTATAATACATAAAATGATAAAATATATTATGTTATATTATAATATTGTGGAATGATAGGAATTCTCATATGTAATGACATTATATTATAATATACTTGGAATTACATTAGAAGTATGAATCAGTAAACAGACATACAGTGTCATTTGTTTTAATACACTATTTGGCCTCGAGACCTTTTCTTTAGGACGTGCAAAAAACCGCAATGAATTTAATACGAAAATTAGAAACTTTCTAGCTAGAACCGGTCGGCAAATCGCAACCTTTCTACAGTCTGATATCATTTACGGTGTGTATCGTATAACGGTATATTCTCTCTCACCTTATGGAGAAAGTGAGAGTCGACGATGTGGGATTCCGTGTTCAAAACGTGTTATCCGTTGAATAGAACGACGGAGCTCAGATCGTGTCCCATTCGCTTTGCGATTCCTCGGGTTGGATCGATCGCTACCTTCACGAAGTCAGTAAATGGCATACAATTATTTTCGGTTCCAATAATTAAAACAATCTGAAAAACTTATTTTCTTCAAAGTGATCATCTCTCTGATTTACATTCACGGCACAAAAATGCAGCGTAACATTTTCCCATTTTTTGAGTCTCTTTCAGACGCCTCATCGCACATACTCCTGATGTTCAAATGGTTTACAAGCCCGATCAATCGTTTATTTTTTGTCGACAATTATACCGTAGCGGTATGATATGAAACTCAGGCTTAGGTTTAAGCGATTGGGCCATCCTCAGACGGTCCAACAAAAATTGAAATAAAAAATTTTTCTATTGCCGTACTATGCAATATGATTTTTTTTGTAAATTCGTATGTTTCGAGAATTTATTTCATAATAATTTGGAAAAAAAAAGTCATTTTTAAATATTCAAGAATAGATTAGTTATGCGTTATCACTTGAAGTAATTCTCCCGTTACGCGCCCTGTCATTTGTCCAAGGTCTAGATTAGTCTGAAAAGATCAAACAAAAAGTGTTTTTATTCAGTGATAACATGGCTATGGTTACAGCATAGAGATCTAAAAAAATGATTGCTCTCTGTGCAACTCCCGATCGGTGCTGGCTCAAAAAGTTCATTGTTATCGAATAAGTAACTTTTGAAATTAATTGGGGGCCACTGTAAAAAAACGTTGTTTCGAGAAAAACGCGAAGTTTTACCTTTAGTCTGCGACGCCTGACCCATTATAGTTTCCCTTCTGCAGACAAAAGAATGTCCTCAGTATCCTGTTCAGCTGCTTCTCTCAATTTCCTTGCCGTTTTCGTAGCTAGCACACAGTAGCGCAGCCACGAGGGGCACCGGTGAGCAAGGCCTCCCCCAGAAAAAAAACCGATCCATAATAATAAAATTGAAATAATCGATTAAGAAGCCAGTCCACTTTGAAAATTTCAAAAAAATCGAAAGCAAGCAAGACTCGACGAAATCGCCGATGATGAACAATCAGAAGGAACCTTGTACGGTGCAGGAATTGCCGATTGAGTTTAGGTAAGAGTTTTTCATAGTATAAACTTCAAACGGGTTTTTTCGAAACAACGTTTTCAAAATCTAGCTCCATCGTATCTCTAAAACTAACAAACCGATCCTTTTGAAATTTAAACCACATATCGTAAACATGATTCGCACCAAGATGACCCGCGACGGTTTTAAAATTTCGAGTTTTACTCTTTTTTTTGCGAAAAACTGCGAAAAAACGTGTTTTTTTACTTTTTTCGTTTTTCATCTGCCATTTTTTATTTTTTGATAAAACTTTATATCCGAGGGTTATTTTGTAGCTGGCGTCATACTGAATGTAATGGACTATGATTTTTTTGTTTCAGACAAGCCGTTGCCGAGTTGTGATGGAGCTACCTAGCCCACCTATTTTTGAGGCGTTACGTTAAACGTTTTTGTACTTAAAAATGGATAAAAATAAATAATTTTTTTTTAAATGTATTTCAAGATTTTATTTATCAAGCCCAACAACTTTCATATTCATATGTTTTATAAAATCGTGGCTCCAAAGTGGGCTGGCCCCTTAATTTGATTTGTTCCACCCAAGCTAGCATAACGAAATAATTTAATAAGCCTTTAATTATTTTCTTCGTTGTAATTTCGTAACTCGTATAAAAAGCAGCTATTTCATTACTTAAATTAAACAGACATTAACACTTCACAATTATGTTAACTGTGGGCAAAAGAAATACATCAGATTTGCCGGCCGATACACAGCCAGAGGAATTGTTGGAAATCATAATGCCCCGACACCCCTTTAATCATTTGTCATAGATCTTTTATTTTGTTTTGTCTCAAGGACCAAAGATATCATATGCCATCGGAATATAATTATATGTTTTTTTGTTTCTCCCAGCAACGCTTTCAAATATCTTTATTGATTTCTCTTCGGACTTCATTCTGTATCCAGACGTGTGTAAATAAAGACGTTGATCGGGCTATGTGAAAAGATTGTGTTCGTTATCTCAAGTTTTACTCCTTCCCAAGACGTACTCTTGAACAGGTTATGGGCCCAGGAACGATAGAGACATTTGAGAGGGAAGACGAACGGTGAACAAAAGTGACTCCAAAAAAAAAGGTGTGTCAAGTCGCGATAACAAAGAAATATACGCGAAAGTGAAACACGACGAAGAAGGATATGGCATCATCGAATTCTGTGAGGATCAAATTACTCAATCGCGACAACTTCGATACTTGGAAGATCCAAATGCAAGCTCTACTGACAAAGAACGACTTATGGGGATTCGTAGGCGGACAAAAGCCGAAACCAAGAGTCGTGGCCAGCGAAGCGAATTCCGCAGAAATTGCACAAATGTGGGAAATCGAAGACGCTAAAGCAAAAGCGGATATTATACTATCAATAAAGTCGTCAGAATTAAAACAGATAGAAGGATGTAATACCTCCCGCGAATTATGGTTAAAATTACATTCGATCTATCAATCTTCGGGACCGTCACGAATGTCAACGCTGATAAGACAATTGACGTATCATCATATGCAAGAAAACGATGAAGTGCGCGAACACATTTCGAGATTTTTCGACACCGTCGATAAATTGAACGAAATGGACGTTGAAATCAATCGGGATTTGCTATCCATCATGTTTTTGCATAGTCTCCCTCCGTCATTTGCAAACTTTAGATGCGCGATCGAGTTGGCGATTCTCTGCCGACTCCCGAGACACTGCGAATAAAAATCCTAGACGAAAGCGATTCAAGGAAGCATCATAATCAGGAGAAAGTAGCGAACGCGATGTTTGCAAAGAAGCGTTTCGATAGGAACAAAGGTACGGCGAGAAAAACGGACCCGGATCAAAAAAAGGAAAATAAACCACAGAAAAAACGAGAACCATTCAAGTTCAAGTGCCACAGATGTCACAGAATCGGACACAAAGCCATTGAATGTAAAGAACCGCCGAGGAACTTCGATAAAGCAAAAGTAGCTGACGATGTGAGTTTCTATGCGATTACAAATAATGCGTACGTCGAGGAAGTGGAAGACGAGCAGGCATCCCAAGTCGAAAATACAACATCTCAAAAATCATGGTGCTTGGACAGTGGCTGTACAGCACACATGTGCGGAGAAGAAGCGAAACTTAAGACGCTAAACGAATCGAACTACGGAAAGGTAAGCCTTGCCAGCCGCGCGTCAGCACAGATCAAGGGCCGAGGAACGGCATACCTGATGGTAAACATGAATGGCACTCAGAAACAGGTAAAATTGAGTGAAGCTTTACACGTTCCAGAATTGAGGGGAAACCTCTTATCAGTTGGAAAAATTTGCGACAGCGGATACACGGTCATCTTCGATAAGAGCGGCGCTACGATCATCGACAAAGTTCGGAAGTCGATTTTATACGCGGAACGAAACCACGGAGGATTATACCTCGTAAAATCAGAAACACCGGAGACTAACGCAAATACCGCATTGGACAATGTAGAAAATGGAAAATCATCGCTCATGGAGATTTGGCACAAAAGGATGGGTCACCTGAATTACCAAGATCTCAAAAAGTGTTATCGAAACGGAGCAATCAGTGGATTGAAACTGAAGGAACTTCCGGATACCCTTTCTTACGACATTTGCGCGAAAGGAAAAATGACTCGGACACCGTCCCCAAAGAAATCTGAAAGGAAAACAGATATCCTCGAAATAGTCCACACAGACATTTGCGGTCCAATGCGAGTAAAATCGATGGGAGGATCCAAGTACTTCGCAATCTTCATCGACGACGCGTCCAGATGGTGCGAAGTACATTTCCTTAAAAACAAAAGCGACGTAATGCAGGCATTTAAGGATTACAAAGCATTCGTTGAGAACCAAACTGGAAATCGAATAAAATGTCTACAATCTGACAATGGTCGAGAATATTGCAACGAAAGGTTCGATGAGTACCTCAACGAACATGGAATCAGACGAAGACTCACCATATCGCACACACCGGAACAGAACGGTGTTGCTGAAAGGAAGAACAGAACACTGCTCGAAATGGCTCGTTGTCTCTTGATAGAATCATCATTACCGACCTACCTCTGGGCTGAAGCAGTAAATACAGCAAATTATGTTCGAAACCGCTGCCCAACAAGCCATCTCGCTGGTAGAACACCATTCGAGTCATGGAGGGGGAAGGTTCCTAACGTCAGTCATCTTCAAGAATTCGGACGCAACGTTTTGACCGTGAAACGCGAACCTGGAATAGGGAAAGTTCGAATCTCGATCTAGAGAGGGATTTTTCGTCGAATACTCCGAGACATCAAAAGGGTATCGCATATGGCTGCCCGAAGAGAGAAAAATCGAAGTAGCAAGGGATGAAGATTTACGGGGGAAAAAGGTACGTCTTTTACCACCGACAAGTACGTAAGTCTCCTCGAATCCGACGAGTCAGGAGTCGAAGTTATCGAAGTAGACCTTCAAGCGAGGCAATTTGCACACAAAGACCCAAACGAGGAGGCTCCCGTCATGCAAGATCATGAAATTGAAAATGACGATCAAGATGACGCGGTAGAACGAGCACCCCCAGCACGAGGTCGAGGAAGACCCAGGCTGATGCGAACGGGACTCAGGGGGAGACCTAAGAAATCGTATCACCACGTCGATATAGCCACTGATCACGAAGAAGCGGGATACCTGGCCGAAGTTTCCGTAAATCAGGCTATGCGCAGTCCGGAGGCTGAGGAGTGGCATGACGCCACTCCTTTATTTACAGGAAGTAGAATCGTACTACGAAACAAACACAGGGAAGACGGGACTCTCGAACGCCGCAAAGCTCGAATTGTAGCGAAAGGCTTCACCCAGCGTCCTGGCATCGACTTTGAAGAAACTTTTGCTCCAGTGGCACGCATTGAATCAATCCGAATCGCAATGGCCCTCGCTGCGGAAAGAAAAATGATCGTCGAGCAATTGGACGTGACTACGGCATATTTGAACGGGTCTTTGAATGAAAAGATTTTGATGGAAGTACCAAAACATATTGAGAAAGGACTTGAAATTCTGGCGAACAGCGAATCGAGAGGCAGCAATGTCGGTCAGAAGGCAAAGCAAACCCTCACAGAATTACGAAAAGGAGATAAAGTTTGTCTCCTGAAAAAGGCATTATACGGATTGCGACAAGCCGGACGTTGTTGGAACAATCGTCTATGCGACATCCTGGATAAATTCGGCGCCACTAAATCTAACACGGATCCCTGTATTTATTTCAAGAACAACGGAAACCATCGCATGATAATCGCGGTCTACGTAGATGACATATTAATTGCCTCGGAGAATGCATACCCGATCAGCGAATTGAAAGAATTTGTATCCACACAGTTGGAAATAAAGGATCTTGGATGCGTGAAATATTGTCTCGGGATAGAATTTCACCAAGATGATACTGGCATAACAATGAAGCAAACGAGATACATACTCGACATCCTCGAAAGATTTGGAATGTCGGAGGCCAACTCTGTATCCACACCATTGGATCCGAACGTTAAATTAGAACAGAGCAAGAAAGATGTTGACGAACCAACCGAACATCCGTATCGTGAATTAATAGGTGCACTGATGTACGTCGCCACATGCACAAGGCCGGATGTGTCATTCGCCGTAAGTTATCTAAGCCAATTCGGGACCTGTTACAACGAGACGCATTGGACGGCAGCGAAACGCGTCCTCCGGTATTTGAAGGGATCCACGGAATTGGGATTAAAATATAGAAAAACTGGCAGACCCATAACGGGCTATGTTGATTCCAATTGGGCGAATTGCCCAATAGATAGAAAATCCTACACAGGATACGTATTCGTACTCGGCGGAAACCCCGTGGCATGGGAAGCTCGCAAACAGCGAACAGTAGCTCTATCTTCATGCCATATACATGCAACGGTTCGTGAAAAATTTAGACGATTCTGGAGACGACAAAGTCACTATATTTTGCGATAACAACGGTGCGCGAAAAATCGCCGAAAATTCAGTCTTTCACAGTCGCACCAAACACATAGATATCCGTCATCACTACGTGCGGGAGGTCTTGGGCCACGGAAGTATCAAGATCGAGTATGTGTCAACTGACAATATGCCCGCCGATATGTTGACAAAAAGAATCGTTTAATACTTCTGGAATTAATCGCCAGTGAGTCATAGATGAGATGTCAGGTCAAGGGAGAGTGTTGGAAATCATAACGCCCCGACACCCCTTTAATCATTTGTCATAGATCTTTTATTTTGTTTTGTCTCAAGGACCAAAGATAACATATGCCATCGGAATATAATTATATGTTTTTTTTGTTTCTCCCAGCAACGCTTTCAAATATCTTTATTGATTTCTCTTCGGACTTCATTCTGTATCCAGACGTGTGTAAATAAAGACGTTGATCGCGCTATGTGAAAAGATTTCGTTCGTTATCTCAAGTTTTACTCCTTCCCAAGTCGTACTCTTGAACAGGAATATTAGAAGATCAATATTTACTACCAAGTAATAGACAGTATCATTCGTAAATCTAAAACGCCGATTTGAGCATCTACCGTCAGCTTTGGCATTATTTAAATTGAGTATGAAGGACAGAGAGGTTTTCATCAATAATTATGTTAAAATCTTAATCTCTTATACGTCTGCCTTAGAAGCTGAAGCATAGTCATGGAAAACATACTTTTTTTTTTCAAAATCATGAAATAAGTGCTGGGAATTTAAGAAAGCATATTAAAAAGGAGTACTGCTCTAACTTGTATAAACTTTTTCAAGCAGCAATAGTACTCTCAGTGAGCTCGGCCGGCTGTTAGAGGAGTTTTTCTGCCATCAAGTGGATTAAAGCGTGACATAGAAGCACAATGTTTCAAGAATGAATCTCTCATATGCCACTGCTGAACATATGCTGCTGACAATTGTTAAACAAAAAATTCTAGCTAAAAAAGTGTTGGGCCGATTGGCAGAACAAATTAGAAAACTAAGACTCATCCAATTATGTGCCTACTGAAAGTAAAGTTTAACGACTGGTACCTGAATTTAAAAATGATCGGTTGATTATTTTTTTCGGGTTTGCAAGAGTTTGATATTAATGTTATCATGAACGTGCGATTAAAGTTTCGTATTTTATGTCTGTTACGTGATTATTGGCTATTATGTACATATTTTTTAAAAGAAGGATGATTGTGAACAAAACCACTTTTTTGTCGAGCCCCCTTAGCCCTTCCCCCTCTCGAAAAAAGCTGGCTACGCCCAATGCTTGCATGGCTCTTATTGTTAATTGGGCAATAGAGACGCGGCTCTTGTCTAACTCCGGACAGCTTTTCTAAGGATTCGGTCCGATTTTTAACCCTATGCCTTGCATTATCAGTAGTACATTGTTATAGCCATTTTTTAAATATGGTCGTAGTAGTAATATTTGCTGCGATCACAACTATTTCCAAACGATTTGAAGTACTTTTTGGTGCCATAGACCAAATAACGAGACTCATGCTCTCGTTATTGGTTTGCACGAAAGCTGCGAGACAACGTAATAACAAATTATCGCAACTCAGCTTCTCATAAACAGGGTGAATAGCTTTCTGAACGTTTGTATTAAGGGAAGCTTTATGGCCGTCATTTTGTAAAGATACGTTATCCTTAGCCCTTCGCCACGTACACCACAAGTCTTCTCCGAGCGGACAGCTGTTGTGTTGGGGTTCCTCGATGCAGCGCTCGGTTCGAACTACTGTAACCCGGTCAATATTCAGAATTTTTGCTTCAGTCTTGGCTTAAAACATTCTGAAAAATACAAACTTGAAGAAAATGAAAGAAAATCGTTTTTCTTGGACATCTCATGGTGGCGTAACCCCTTAATATTTAGTTTCCACAAAGAGGGTATACACACGGACGATTTTATAAAATACACATTACTTATAAATGGCGGCTAATTCACCATGGTACACTATAGTTGAACATTTTAAGTGGGCCTATATAATTGTTTTTCGTACATTAATATTTCGGAGACGAAGAAAATTCATACCCAAATTTGCACGTTTTCGCAATTTAGCCACTTCGATAAACTTCAAGCTGTGCTGACGTTTTACAGCGTGTCTTTAGATCCTGTTATATCCTCATATCCTTATTTATATTCTGCGGCCTCGAGCACAAGAGGATGAAAATAAAGGACGGAATAATGAAGGGCTTACACCACTGTAAACGTCTAAAATTAAATGATTTCTCCCGATTTTTTTTGGGTGGAAGGGCAAGTGAGAGGATAATAATATTCAAGGATATTATTGGTCATATCTTCAAGTGAACCAAAAAAAAAGTATTAAAAAATTATACAAATCGGTGACGCTGGAACCATTCTCGCCAGGTATGTTGAACTTGAGACGCTCCGCGGCATGCAGTATAACTGGGCAAATATGAGTTTCAAAAAAAAAAGTTAAAAAGTCTATCAATTTACATGAGTATAGCTAGAGAAATGCGTAGGGGATTTTTAAAATATACATTTTTGTTTAATTAGCAAGCATTTAAAGTAAAAACTCAATTTTTGACAGAAAAAATAAAAATCTTTTGTTAATAACTAATGTTATAATTAAGTCATGGTAAATGCCGTACGTATTTCGCTTCGGAATATTATTTTGAAGATGCGCTCAAAATTTGGAGTGAATAGAATGAAAATTGTTGGACTTATGCTGCGTGCCGTTTTGAAAAATTGTGTTCTGAGAAAAACGCACGGGCCAGCCACTGTCACCGCAGACCCACACGGGCCCGCGGACCTTTGTTTTACAGGTACCATACTTTTGCCCCTTGTTCAAGATGGTTCAAAGCATCTCTTAAGGGAAGGTTCTGCCTTGTTGGGTCAAAAAGTGTTCGATTTTTCGCCAATTTTTTATGCGATAAGTATTAAATATAGAATGTTGATATTTGGTATGTTGAATAACAAGGTGACGGCACGACCGTAGGGTCGGGGATTTGGCCGAATTTTTTTGTTGGGAGAGAGGATCCCTAGCACCTCACGTGGTTAAAGTAGTAGGACGCACTACTCGGAAAATTCCGAGAAAAATCGATTCAAAGTTTCTTAGGCGCCTTATGAGTTTAAAATGTCAGGCACTTATGGAGCCGCCGTCTAGTCTAGACGGTTAGGGCTCGGTCTTTTGCGCCAGTGGTCTCGCGGTCGATTCCTCCTTCGAATCTTATTTATTTTTTATTTTTTGTTATCCCAACAATTATTCAAAACGTTTCTCATCCCCATATTATTTCTTTAAATTTATTTACATTATTCTTTTTAAATTATTTTCATTTTTTTCCCAATAAAACAATTCACAACAGTGGGTTTTTTATTTTTCATTGTAAAGTATATGAAGAGGAACATTGGGTTTTTAATGAGAATAACAAAGTCGATTAGAAAAAATTCAATTTTTATTCATATGATAATTATATACACAAACCGCAGTGGTAATTATCGTAGAAACAAACAAAGCAATCATTTTTGCGACATCTTGCGCTACATATAAAAGCGGATTTTTTACAATCGCAGGGAGTTTGCAATACATCCGTACAAAAACATGTCCCATTAACATTCATGAAAATGTTTCTCGTAACTGATAATTTTGAGGCAAACCAGGCGTATTGAATATTGGTGACGATAATTGATGGTGAATTATTGAATATATTTTTATACAATCTTTCCGGGAATTAATTTCACGATTCTGCTCTAACAATTCGCTGCAATTTTGCAAACCAGGCGTCTCGGAATATTGGTGACGATAATTGATGGTGAATTATTGAATATATTTTTATACAATCTTTCCGGGAATTAATTTCACGATTCTGCTCTAACAATTCGCTGCAATTTTGCAAGCGCTTTGTGAAATTTTTAACTTATCTGTAAAAGTAAACGTCACAAGGTTGCACCAAGGGAGTGCATTTCGGAGGAATTACTTTTACAGAGCAAGTTGGCATATTTTCGCCATCTTAGAAGATTTCATCATACATCTCTGAAGTTGTTTCACCCCCCCCCCCCCCCCCCAACAGTCAATGAGAAGTAAACATTTATTCTCCCAGACGTAAGTTTTTAAATATTTCTGGAGAAAATCCGTGTATAAGGCTGTTGTTAGTTTTCCGGACTTCGATGATGTTGCAATGACGTTCGTATAATAAGTATTGGCATAGCCATCTACTAATTTTTGAATACAAGGTCCGAAATGACCGGTCGCTTCTTGCAAGCATACGAAGACATGTGGAAGCAGTTTTCCGGATGATGATATGGAATATTGTGCGGTGTACGAATGCGTCTCTTTATTCAAATCCGACTTTTTGACGAAAACTGTTTTACTCCCTTTTTGAGTGAGTGCCCTGTTGAAAACAGATTCATATCGACGTCCTGAAAAAAATGGTATTTTTAACATTAAAAAATATTCGAATATGTATGTAGAAACCTTTTTATATAATTAATTTTAAATTTATACATTTTGCATCGGTAAAAACATTTTGTACGCAGAAAACTTGTATTTACCTGTTTGGTCAGTATTTATAACATAATCCTCATGGTATTGAGGTATTAAGCGGCACGTCTGTCGACGAAGGTCTCTGCAGACGCCCGGATTTCCTCCATTGATGCCGCCTCTTTTTTCGAAACCAGTTTCGTGATTTTCCGTTGGGAAATTTTGTGTTTCTGTTTGAATGCCGTGACCCATCGATCAGACGCCTTGAAATTGAAAATGATGATCTGTGCAGCAGCAGCCAACGCCCATTGTTGTAAATTTCTTGTCGTAACTTGCTGATATTTATGTCTTGCTTCCACAAAACGGTCGTAGGTCCACGAATCTATCGCCTCAAATTTATCCAATCTCGTTCCATCACTTTTAATATAATTCTCCCATTGTGAAAAATATTCTCTTCTCTTCAAGCGACTGCATCCTTTTTTTGCAATGTCGCCAAAGACCACGTGGGATGCGCTCTAGCAATGTTCACGACTTTAACTTTGTAGGCGATGGGAATCATTTCACTTTTATTTTTTTTCGGTTCCGATTCGCACTCGTCTGGAGAAGAATCAAGTTCGGGCACTTCGAACTGTAGTTCTTCGCAATCCTCATGAGCGTGAATTAATTCCTCTTCAATTACGATTTTTTTTCACCTAAAAGTTCCAATGTATTATTATAAAGTTCTCCGGCCAATAACATAGCATCGTGAGATATTTCTTCCGAAGGTGTCGATGCAATTAAATTATTTTCCGTCAACAGCTTTTTATAATAAACTACTGCGTCCTTCAATCGCGATTTTGATTTATCACTGTACATGGATTCTTCAGGACTTTCCTCTTCTATTCCAGAAGAACCAGCAACTTCTTCAGTCGACATTTTTAACTTCGAATTGCAAGAGAACTTGGAAATTTAACAATGAGAAATAGGCACGTCTGTTCACGACGAAATCGAAAAAAGAACTGCTGTTCAATTCTCACGGACTCACGACAGTCCTATGCGCAGATGTCCGTTATAATCCCGACGGGGAGCCCAGGTCAACATTATTTAGACCCTTACAAGACCATAAAACCAAATAGAACAACGAGCACGAATACTTTTCAGCGAATGAAAAACTTTACGTTCTTGAGCTAAAATAATTTTTTTTTAATAATGTAGGGATGCGAAACGTTTTGAATAAGTGTTGGGATAACAAAAAAAAATAAAAATAAAAAAAGATCCGAAGGAGGAATCGAACGCGAGACCTCCGGCGCAAAAGACCGAGCCCTGACCGTCTAAATTAGACGGCGGCTCGACAAGTGCCTGACATTTTAAACGCATAAGGCGCCTAAGAAACTTTGAATCGATTTTTCTCTAAATTTTCCAAGTACTGCGTCCTACTACTTTAACCACGTGAGGCGCTAGGGGTTCTCTTTCACTACAAAAAAAATCGGCCAAATCCCCGAACCCACGGTCGTGCCGTCTCCTTGTAAGCGGTCTTTATTCAACATCAAAATATTTTTTAAAGTTTGACAAAACGTGGTGACGTCGGTGCGCGGGCGATGACATTTTTCGCTTGCGGAAGTCCTAAGTCCCGGACCGATAGTCTAAAGCCAAAAAATCAAACATATTTTTATTTTGTACATTATTTTGTATGATTTGACCGAGAATCAAGGAGAAAAATGACAAAATACAAAAATAGTGAGCAAAAAACTGCGAAAATTTTTGGAAAAAAAAACAATCGTCCTCCCGACCGCTCACTATTTGTCTATTTTTCAATTTTTCTTCTTGATTCTAAGTCAACTTATGCACAGTATTGTACAAAGTAAAAAACTGTTTGATTTTTTTGCTTCAGATCACCTGTCCGGGACTTGCAATTAAGACTTCCGCAAGCGAAGAATGTCATCGCCCGCACACCGACATACGTGGCTCCTCCTACTCCCACCACCATGTTTCGTCAAACTTTCAAAAATATTTTGATGTTCAATAAAGACCGCTTAGTCAACGTACCAAAAATCAACATTCAATATTCAATACTTTTTCCATCAAAAATTGAATTTTTTGAAAATTCTACAATGTTGTTACCCCTCGAGCGAATTTAATTAATTCGCTTTAACGAACAAACGATTGAAACAAAAACAAGCGCATCGAATAAATAAAATGTTGAGCACAGACTCCATTGCAAACGCTTTCCTTTCACTTCATCATCGTTTCTGCGACGTCTACGATGGTATGGTATGGAAAGTTGGCTATTCCGGAGAGACTTATGGGGTTTTTGTTAAATCAAAGTAGGAGAAAAAAACATCTCTGACGGAAGATTCCCAAAGATTTCGGATCTCGCAACATTCTCGTCGTCCATGGCCTTCACCTCACATCTCATCGGATACTGGAGGACGCCGATGAGGTCGAATTCAGGAAACTTGGGTTTGTTATGGACAACACTTTTTTTGCCCTTTCGGTTTCTGAAATACGAAATGAAAACTTATTTTCAATTGGCGCATGGTATTTTTGAAACGGCGAAAAAAGTCAGGGCCACTTGGAGAATTATTTAGCTATATATATATATATATATATATATATATATATATATATATATATATATATAGCTGCAGAATTAAACAAAAATAGAGATACTACATCCTTTTTGGCGTGGTTGTACACCATTTTCAGGACCAGTAAAGAAAGCCGGAATATTCGTAGAAATTCGCTAAAATCGATGTTCAAATCTTCGTAAAGAGGGTTGTAAAGTTAAAGGGAACGACAGCTGTGTCGCGAACTTGTGTATTCCGGTTAAAGGTGCCGATAAGGATCGGCTACGTTCTTTCAATTGCAGGTTGAAAAAGAAACAAAAAATGCTCGAAAAATAATGGCCATCGGGGTCACCCGGTATATGTCGGAAACTTTCAATTGCGAACGGTACCTGCCTGAATAGCTACACACGTGGGGGATACTAGCACGACCTCTGCATATATTGACCTACTGTGCGGATGAGCAGGAACCACGAGAGATTTCGATTGCTTGCGGTCGGTCCGAAAAAAAATAACGAGAAATTAATATAGAGAGTGTCACACGTTGAAACGACCCGGCGATGATTCCCATTATTTTGCACTTGTTTTTTTCTTCTTCTTTTACTATTTTTTTTAACGTACACGAGGTTTTGCCATATACAAAGAGTCATCAATTCACCTTCCCCATAATTTCATTTGAAAATTGATAGCACAGTGTTAAGAAATTTGTAAGTGTCCGTTCTTTGTAGACAGAATGTGGAAGAAAACATATATTTGCATAGTTTTGCAAAATTCTGTATGGAGAGAAAGTGAAAATGTCCGAGGCAGAGGCGTCGATTTAAATGAAAACGCCCTGTATACAGAGAGATCAAGAGACGCGAAAGCATCCCAACTTCATCGTAAACATGAACTGTAAGGATGACGAACAACGGTACCCGTGCTTCGTTGCTCACCCACCGGTGCAGCTCGTGAAATACGCTTCGCGCGTGGATACGCGTGTATATGTATGTATGTATGTATGTATGTATAGCACTCGTAATGAGAAACGTTTGATGAGGAAAGTTTATCAGGTTGCAGAAAATTGCCACGATCATTTTCACGATGCTAAACAACTAGAATTTCATCACTGATAAATATTTTTACACAACCCCAGGCTTAGTCATAATAATGTCGATTTTTCCGTTGCTTTATAGCAACGTTTCCCACCGTTGCTATAAAGAGAGAGTCATATAATGAAGAAAATAATATAAAAAATAGAAACAGTTCTAACGACGGGATGTATTACGAGAAATTAATCTTATAGCGAGAAAAGTGCGATGAAAAATGCTCGAAATAAGGAAAATTTGGTTCGTTCCGTATGGTCGTGGTTATCCCTATTTTTGTTGCATCTGTACAACATGTGGCATTGCAGAAAAATGGTACAACCTAGTTTCCGAGGTTATATATGGTCCAGGTAAGTGGCAAGAGGTCGACGAGGCGGAGGGAGATAGGGAGGGAGACAGCTGGTTAAAAGTGTGTCAGAGAAAGAGGCTCCTCGATGTGACGTGTAGTAAAGGCCGATGCGGCTCTGTTCATTTTTCTTCCTTCGTTAAATTAAATAGTGGAGGGGAGAGGCATGGCTATATAGTTTCTATAGCCCTGACATTGCGCGCGCGCATCGTATTCCTCCTCGTCGTTGTGGGGGTCGTCACCGTGCGCCGAGTGGCGAGGAATCGACCGCGTGTGTATTTCGTGATTATACGACTAGGTGAAAAGTGCGCCCGCGCGACTCTACTTGTGCACTCCCCGGTGCGCTTCCCCATTGTCGCGTTACGACGAAAAAGCTTTTGCGTCGTGATAGACAAGAGGGAAATACAAATAAACGGGTGACCGGAACATTTTACGAAACCAGTCGGCTAGAAGTGAACGAAATAACACCCTGGATGAACGTTTCAACGACAAGGAGACAAAGGAAAACCACAAAATTTGCAGGAAAGACACACTGGGCTAGCGAAAATAAAACTCGAGCTATTCGTTATAAATTCGCTATAAAAACTATTCTGAGATATTTAACAAAACGCCTTGAAAAATTATAGAATGAGTAATTGGCTAATTAATAATAGAGATACAATAACAACAATACGGCCTTAGTCCTATTGTTCAATATCAAAAACGTAATCAGTGGACTGGTCGAGAAAGTAGGCGTAAATTAAGTTAGGAAAAAAGCAAACATCTACAGCAAATTAATGACGAATAATTTTTCATCGAGTGTGTGAATCGAAACATAAAAGTATTGCATATGAATCTACACCGAGTGACTGGTTGGTCGACCGGGACTGAATTTCCCGCTCTGCAACGGCGAATTGCAACTTGAGCCAAGTGAAAAGCGAGCCGAACGGATTACTCCTGGATATCATTTTCTCTCTTCCTATCTCACTCTCTTTCGAGTTTATTGCCGCCCCACGACCGGATGTCAATGAAAGGTAAGAATTACAATCGTTATTCTTCCACCCCGTGCAAATGTTTCTTGACGACGCATAGTATAGCCGGTATCCGAAATATGTCTACTATTAGATACGCAACAACTGAATTTTCACGATTCGAAATTCTGTTCGATTAAACATTGACAAGATTGAATTCGCCCTCTGTTTATTTCCTATACACTCTTCCGTTGATGCTATTGGGCCTAACAATTATAGTGCTTCGTGGGCCCTTACCGAAAATAGCCAGCTTAGCATACCCCCCATATACCGCGAATACTTTTCGATTAATTCGATATTTATCGGCGCAGGTATTTTGTGATTGACATAACATTTATTGACGAAATTGCACCGTTCAACTTTCCGGGTTTGAGGAATTTAGAAAAAAATAACCGGTTGCCTCTTGCCGTGGGGAAACTCACTTATTTATGAGTGTGTGTGTGTGTGTGTGTGTGCGCGCGCGCGCGAGTAAGAGGGAGGGTGAATGTGTGTATGCACCGTATGTATAGATTTCTGCATATAAAGTGAGATTCAGCTGTCACTTTTTACGTACGATTGGCTTAGAAAAATTGGGAAATAATTCCCTTTTATTTCGCTTTGCGGGATTCACATATTAAGGGGTGAGATGCAGTCAAAGGCGTGAAAAAACGAGCATTTTCAATGATTTTTTTAATAGTAATTAAGTTTGTTTTACAAAAGTGGTTACACAGACTTTTTATGTTATATTTCAACTTGCCTTGTACAAATTTTCAAAGAAAAATATTGATTATTTATAGGAATATCCCTTCGGCATGTAGTGCTTTGCGGTGACCATCATACAATTTTACTGAATCATCTGAAATAAAAAAAATAAAAAAATCATTACTTTAATTATAAATCTAGTCCTTAATCGAAGCTTTTTTTCTTAAAAAATTAACAAAGTGGCCGCTTCCGACAGATAACTTTCGATTTTCTGACTCGATAACTTCGATTAAGGACTAGTTTTTAATGCTATCAATAAGCACACTAAATTTCATCAAAATCCATCGAGTGGTTTTTGAATTATAGTGGTCACCGACTTGAAAAACATGGTTTCGAGAACAACGCGTTTAAAGTTTTTCGATGTGGATACGGTATTATATGTTCGTAAAATTTTGAGCTCGATGGATGACGCTAATCTTTTTTTATGTTCTTTGATCTGCTGAATCCGAATATCACAATTTTTGCCGAAAAGTCGAGCATTCAATTGTTAATAGCCAATTGTTGAAACAATTTTTCAAAAAATTAACGTTTTTCGGGATGAATTATTATTTTTTAAATATTTTGGGCAATTTTGAAACGAAAGTATTCTTTATAAAATTTTGCTAAAGTTCATAGTTTTTGAGTAATAAATTTTTGAAAATTTCTGATAGAGTTTTCCAATTTTCCACTTGATTTATGTATAGAAATACGAATTAAAAAATTACTTACATCGAATCATCAATCCCTGGCCCATACAATAGGCCTTCTGCCGATGTGGAAGCTTCCAAAATATCAATTTGGTGTTGTCTTTGAAGCCTTCTGCCTTCCCGGGTATCATCGTTTGCGCGTTTGTCAGCCGCTTCCTGCCATGGGGACCCGACGCTCCTTCACTAATTGTGGGATATCCCGAAAACTATTAATCGGATTGACTTGAAATTTTCAGGGAATATTTTCGAAATATCATACTTCAAGAAAATGTTGAAAAAAGTCGATTTTTTGAAAATTCTGACTGCATCTCACACCTCAATGCACCGATTAGGTTACACCCTCAATTCCTAAACGCTCACATGAGTGAAACATGAACAAAAAATAAAATGAAAGTACTCAATGTAGTTTAGAATCAAATTGCCTCAATTCGTATAATAATGAGAATTTATAACTAAAATATTTGTCTGCATTACGATCGCGTATGGCAGTGTTATTCCTGTTTCATTAGTGACCGTGCTTGCAGAGAAAATACGTAGAAACCATCGTTGCCGCAAGCGACGAACGATCTTTTGAAATGTTCACAGTAGCCTAACCCTTTGATAGCGCGCATGAAATTTGGACGGAATACGAGCAGACCCAGTTATTTAGCCTGGTCGACTTATTTATAAGTCGACTGAAATATATATATATATATATATATATATATATATATATATATATATATATATATATATATATATATATATATATATTATATTTTTCGCCGCATGAATGTCACAAGTGACAGAAAACATATGTTTAACAAGTGTCGCCATTGATCCACGACGATATTGCGGAAGGAAAGCTTATTCAAAATAATTAAGCGAGGACTATAGCAATGAAGGTCAAATCGGTCGTGCCGAATGAGCATGAACGAAAAGTACGATCGATCGTATCAGCGACGTACGAGTATCGTAACAATCGCCGAAAGCGAGACAGATAGGTCGCGTAAGTCAGTGACGACGTTCCGATGACTTGGTGATAACGTTATCACTGAATATTCAGTTCCGAAGAGCGTACGAGTGTATACAGTTGGTCGTTGTGGAGTCGCAGTCGCGCGGCCCTTTAGTTGTACGAAAGACTCGAGGCTCGACGGTCCGATAAGGCTCGACTCCAAATTGAATAACAACAATTAAAAAACGAAAAGTAAACAAAAAAACGAACTAAAGTTTTGACAATATTTTGTATGCTGTTCCTTTTATTTTTCGGCAATATTTACGACTGCTTTTCTCTTTCAGAATGAGTCTCTCGTGCTGGGACAAATTGTCTCTCGTGGTGATCGCGGCGATCGGTCTGAGAATAGTGATAAGAGCGAGTGTATTAGTGTGGAAGAAAATAATAGCTCCTTCGTTGGGCTTTGGAATCGATGTGGCGAGCCAGGGAAAATGGGCGATCGTCACCGGTTCTACCGACGGCCTCGGCAAAGCTTTTGCAAAAGCTCTCGCCTCCCGCGGCTTGGATATCGTTCTCGTATCGAGATCGCAAGAAAAATTGGAAACAGTTGCCGCCGAGATAAAGCAGACTTACGGCGTTGCGACTCGAATAATCGAAGCTGACTTGACCGGAGGCCAAGCGGTTTACGCCAAAATTTCCAAAGTTATCGAGGAACTTGAGGTGCCCGAAGCTTTTTCTATTCCTCTCTTAAACTTTTTTCTCATAAACTTGTGAGATAAGAGTTCGACTTTTCTTTTAAATTTTACGCAAAAATTTTTTTCGTCATATTATATACACACACTATATTGACACAATATTTACCCCCAACCGCTCGATTATTTGAGGAACATACATATCGATATATTTTTTGCAACATCCTCAAAATTCGAATTTCCTCTCAAGTGAAAACCTACTCCGATCATGCGTGTCAGGATCAAAGAATAAATGTTTGCGTTTTTTATGTCGCTAAGGTCGGTATACTCGTGAATAATGCTGGCTCGAGTTATGATCATCCAGAGCTTTTCACAAACGTCACGGAGGAAACGATCGCAAGGATACTCCAATTGAATGTGGCTGCTGTGACGGGTGTAGCACGTGCTGTATTGCCCGGTATGATGGAACGTAGAAAAGGAATCGTGGTGAACATAAGCTCCATGGCGGGGGCGATACCGAGTCCCTATCTCTCGGTTTACGCAGCAAGCAAGGCCTACGTTGAAAAGCTGAGCGCAGACCTCGCCGCCGAAGCTGCACCATGTGGAGTCACGGTTCAGTGCATACTTCCGGGACCAGTTGCAACGAAAATGTCGAAAATCAAGTAAATTTAAGATCTTTTCTTTCTCTATAGCAAATGCATTGTCATTTTGCAGCTGTGCAAAAACGAAGAGATTCCTCTTTGCGTAATACCGAGCACAACGCACAATCTCGTCAAGGGCAATGTGACTTTTTTTAAAGCGGAATTTTACCCAAACGGGCTCATTTTATTCTGTGTTAAACCATCTAAACGCATAACTGAATGACGCCTATCATTTATCAAGCAATCGAAATTATTTGTAACTGCGTGAGAGGAATTTACAAATAATACTTATTTGTAAATTCCTCTGCAAAATTCGCCGGAGCACAATTTTCCCCACATGGAATCATTCCCGTTACAAAAATGTCCAGAAAAATTAAGTGATTTCCGAAAAAAACCTTTGGCGAACAAAAAGAACAATCGGAATATCTTTCTCTCCTGCTGTGCCTTGGAGTAGTCAGGAGCGGGTAGGGCCGGGTACGCCCCCCCCCCAGAAAAAAATCGAACCAATATAATTATGTTTATATCCTTGATTAATTTGATTCAAGGTGCATCCACACAAGCACAAGTAAACAATTTAACAAAGTTTGTACTATTTCCTTTATCGCAATTTCGTAATTTGTACAAAAAAGAGCTATTTCATTACGCAAATTAAATAGATATTCACATTATACAATTAAATTAACTGTGGGCGAAAGCAATACATTAGATTTGCCGGCCAACGCACAACCAATACTGAAAGATCAACATTTACCACCGAGTAATAGATCATACCATTGTAAATCTAAAACGCCGATTTGAGAATCTGTCGTTAGCCCGTGGAGTTGACGCATTTTTGAAATTGAATATAGAGAACGTAGAGGATCTCATCAATAGTATTTAAAAAACTTAATAATTCATACGTCCGCTTTAGAAGCGGAAGCGATGGTCATGATAAACATACTTTCTTTTCAAAATGATCACAATTTAACCCTTCGACTTCCGCCACGAACCTCTGACCTCATATGGGCTCAATGTGACCCCAGACGTTTTTCAGATCGTTGTATTTCGGTAAAACAGCATTTTTTTTTGTAGAGACGTTTTTTGTCGTCAATGATCCTTATTTTATAGCTCAAAATTTATTTCTTAAGAAAAACAAAAATTAAGTGCCCAAACATTCGTTTAAAGTCGGAGATGCGTTGAAAAATACGTACTTGCTCGGAAAATATCATAATTTTTGTTTCTTCAAAATATCTAAAAAAGTCCTTCGAGGTTTTTAAAGAGGACGGTTTGTAGATACGAAAAAAAAGCCAGTGTCGACCGTTCTTCCAAAAAGTATATTTATACGGAAGTTTGAATTTGAGGATTTTCGGGATAGTGAACAAGAGAAAAAATCGACTCCTTCGGCAGATTAATCGTTCAAAACGTATATTTTCCGCATTTTTTTTACTTCAAAAGCGGAGAAAGCAGGTTTTTTTTCCATAAGGCTCATAAAAACGTAGCTTAGAAGCACAACGCTTCAGGAAAGATTCTCTCATATGTCACTGCTGAAGATAGTCAGTTAAATTGTTAAAAAAAATCCGACAAAAAATGTGTTGGGCCAATTTGCAGAAAAAATTAGAACACTAAGACTTATTTAATTGAATACCGACTGAAAGGGAGGATTCAAGATGGGTCACTGGACTAAAGGGAGATGAAACATTAGTTGATTATTTTTTAAGGTATTGCAGGGTTTTAACTTTAATGTTAGTGTGAACATGTGATTACAAAAGTGGTTACACAGACTTTGTATGTTATATTTTAACTTGACTTGTACACATTTTCAAAGAAAAATATTGATTATTTATAAAAATATTGCCATCTTTGTCGGACCCCCTTCGGCATGTAGTGCTTTACGGTGACCATCATAAAATTTTACTGGATCATCTTAAATCAAAAAACAAAAAAAAATCATTAGTTTAATAATTAATCTAGTCGTTAATCGAAACTTTTTTTTTAATTAACAAAATGGCGGCTTCGACAGATAACTTTCGATTTTCGACGAAAAAACGCTCGTTTATTGTTAAAAACATAGAAATTTTCAACAAAAATGAAAATCCTTCGATTAAGGACTAGTTGTTAATGCTATCAATAAGCACACAAAATTTCATCAAAATCCCTCGAGTGGTTTTTGAATTATAGTGGTCACCGACTTGAAAAACATAGTTTCGAGAAAAATGCGTTTAAAGTTTTTCGATTTGGATACGGTATTATATGTTCGTAAAATTTTGAGCTCGATGGATGAAGCTCAACTTTTTCAAATGTATTTTGATTCGCTGAATCCGAATATCACAATTTTCACAGAAAAGTCTAGCATTCAATTGTTTATAGCCAATTGTTAGAACAATTTTTCAAAAAATCAAAGTTCTTCGGGATGAATTTTTTTTCCTATTTTGGGCAATTTTAAAACGAAAGTATTCTTTATGAATTTTTGCTAAAGTTCATAGTCTTGGAGTAATAAATTTTTGAAAATTTCTTAAAGCGTTTGCCAATTTTACACTTGATTTATGTATAGAAATATTAATTGAAAAATTACTTACATCGAATCATCAATTCCTGGCCCATACAATAGGGCTTCTGTCGATGGGGAAGCTTCCAAAATATCAATTTGCTGTTGTCTTCGAAGCATTCTGCCTTCCCGGGTATTATCGTTTACGCATTTGTCAGCCACTACCTGCCATGGGGACCCGACGCTCCTTCACTAATTGTGGGATATCCCGGAAACTATTCATCAGATTGACTTGAAATTTTCAGAGAATATTTTTCAAACATAATACTTCAAGAAAATGTTTTAAGAAATTAATTTTTTGAAAATTCTGACTGCATCTCACCCCTCAAAGCTTCATATATTGTGTGTGTTACGTGAATATCGACTTTTATGTAAATTTTATTTTAAAAAAGATGATCGCGAACAGAACCACTTTTTTGGCAGGCCGGTCTCCCTTAGGCCGCCCGCAGAAAAAAATGCTCGCTACGCCGATGCTTCCGTACCTTCATAGGATACGTTTTAAGAAGGTGTTTTTCAACAGAAAACCAACTTGGATGGCACCAACAGCCGAAAAATTCGTGGAGGCCTCGTTGAAGACAATCGGTATCGAGTCAAGGACAACCGGCTATCCTCCCCATTTTTTGATCCTCGGTTTCGTTGATGCACTACGTTGCGTTTGCGAAAAAGGCGCAATTTGGCTGGTGGCGAGAACAATGCTCAACATACGTGGCCGTGCGCTGCGTAAGCAAAATATGTCCGAGGAAGGCAAGGATTATGCGGATCGTGACGGAATTGCCGTCAGCGAGGGGCGTTGACCGATCACAATTTCGTCGAAAGTCAGGACGATTTTTGGTCGTTTTTGTTGTAATATTTTTAATCTGAGAGAACTAAAGGATGCCTGTGAGAAAGAGAGAGAGAGAGAGAGAGAGAGAGAGAGAGAGAGAGAGAGAGAGAGAGAGAGAGAGAGAGAGAATAGCGAGGGAAAATTAAATAAATATACAGAGAGTTACGAATGTTCCAGTATTTCCTTTGCTTCCTGTCGTGTTTGATGTATGGAAAATGCGATCGAAAGTGTATCGCGTGGTCGAGCGAGGATCAAAGTTCATCGAGGTGAGAGAATGGTCGTTTCGCACATAATTTATTATTCAGTATGCGGTATGTTTAATCAACCCTCCCGCTCCTTCCCGTGCGCATCCGCAAATGTCGAGGAGCCACGATTGTGGTAAACGGAAGTTCGATATTCAAATTTTTGAAAGTCAGCAATAAGAGGTCGTACCTTTTCCACTCGGCACACGGACGTACAGGATACATCGATTTCACGTTTCGCGTCGGGCGAAACCGGCTTTATGCATTTTGCAGTCATGCATTATCGCTGGTATTGATTACATAAGTCAATAAAAACAAAAATGCTTGTTGCGGGCCAAATTTGAATGTTTTTTTTTTGTCAAGTGACTACTAGTGAGACTTATACCAACCTATCTTTCAAGTTACGCCACAGAGTTTTCAAACTATTTTTAGTTTCATAGTGAGTGTCGTTAGAGTTCATTTAAAAAATGTTTAGAAAAAAATAGTTTTCTCGCTGTTATGATTTAATTCACTGTTATGTCGACGCTAGCAAAGTGAAGACGAGCTAGTTCGAACGATCCTAATACATTTTATTATATGTGCGGAGAGTATGTTATTCAAAGATTTAGAAACAAAAATACAGATTTCGGGATAAGTGATTTTTTTATTGTTTCTTATTTCGGAATATAAATAAAGGATCGAGATGAATATGGAGAAAATCTTGGCTCCTTTAGTGAAGAGCAAAAAGAATAAAACGAGATATAGAATAAAACTTTAAATTTTCAATAAAATTAGACTTTATTAGAAAATCGTATATTTTTGCGTTCTTATCAATATTAATATTCGTAATATATAAATTAACGTAGAACATCAATATTAAGTGTTACAATAGGATTAGTACAGAGGTAATATTTAGAAAAAACTATACAATTTTGCGACATCAAATCGGCTGTTGCGCTGTGCTAATAAAGCGCGTTGACGGGAATGGATTTTCGTCGTTCCTCTCGAATTGTTAAAATCATCGATTAAAATGTTATTAGTCCATATAGGTTTTTTATCATTGATAATTCCATGTAGCGGTGGATGAAAGTTACTCAGACCGGGATTCAATTATTCAGATTGCAACTACAATATTTAGGAGGGCACACACTATGTGGTGTCCCAGCTTGCACAGTTGAAAGGCAACGAAATCTTTTGTTTTTTTATATTCATTTTTTTCACTAATATCCAAAATCTCCTGTAGCAAATGTCTAATGCGAACGCTAAAAAAGTTTAAGAGATTTTCGCGGCGTGAATGGGTAAAAAAAATGAGCGACCAAAAAAAAGTAATTTGCATTGTATTCCAACTATGCAAATCTCAACGTCATACCATGTCTATAATAGAATCGATGGCAATCAGACGAATCATAATTTTTTAATCGTAATGTTACATTATTCGCGTCAGCAATAGTCACGTGGGTAAGCGCGTCGGTCTCCGGGCCCCATTTTCTTCATGTGATATTTTTATCTCTAATACGAGTTGAGGAGTTCCAACTCAAAGTTATAATCGCCTGTACATCCTGCAACAAGGTTTAACAGGTTATGAATTTTCAATTGATTGGTCGTAAGAGGTAGCTAATTGACAAAAAGATGATTGTCGCGGTGACAATAAAAATGAGGGCCTGGGAACCTCGAAAACCCACGTGCTTAATGAAAGGTTAATTATTTACTATGCTGGACGAGCGTAATCGATGACATGTTTTGAGTGCATTGTGCTTTTTTTCCGGTTCTAAATATAATGATCGATAATTGCATCAAAATTAATTGGCAATTGAGATGCTATATTGTGTGATGAACGTCCTAAACGAAAATTCAAGGTCCTTTGCTGATTAAGATTAAATATATATATATATATATCGCGCATCGCGCTGATAATGCGAGAAAAATAACAAATAGTTCTGATACATTCTGCAAGAACCAAAAAGTTGTTCTTTACTTCTGCCCAAAAGCCACGTTACTGGAGAATAATGGTGTACTGACCGTCACACTGTTCGGAAATCTCGGCAAATCGATCAATGGATGCGATGGTCTGAGAGTAATTAAGATACTTGGATGTGAAACACCAATTGAGATGTCCGTGCTTCTCGAGCAATCACGGGATCCTGAAAATTCGTTGAACGTACAAATTTCGGAATTGCATTATTATAGTATTTTTAGAAATTATTCCCAATCGTGATTTTTGTTTGTATACAAACTATCGAAAGCAACTTTCGTATATCTGGCCGAAATTTATATGATAAAGACAAAAAAAGTCACATGGACACTTCTAGAACCGTCTGAATTAAATTGGCTGAGCTAAAGAAATGAATCAGTTTTATTTTCTATATATTAATGTATTTTTGCACGATTTAAAAAAATTCACGACCGTATGGCAACCTTTGATGAAGGTTTTCATGGGGCAACCGGTTTTTTTTGCACTTATTTGATAGGATTTTTGCCCAATCATTACTTACGCACCTAGTTTTATAAAGTCTCGTCAGAGCGCGTTGTACGCATTGCTCATACGGAAAACTTGCTGACGCCCGGCGATTTCTTGTCCGCATTCGTAAACTGCTCTCCTGCAATACAGCGTGAAACTTCTTTCTCTAATTCTATTCTCGTTTTCTGTTATTACTTAAAATATTACCAACGGTATTTATTGTAACTTTCGTTCTAATTTTTTCGTTTGCCTTTTCGCTTCGTACCATCATTTATTACATTTTGATTCCTCATTGCTACCACAGATTGTGCCGGATCATACTAAATATTTGCCAAAACAAACAACAGGGAGCGAACGTTTTGGTCTCCTGTTTCCTTATTCTCACGGGGCCACCGGGCGCCAGCACCGGACATTTTCATTTTCCGATTTTACATTCTGGATTGACAATGAATTGGTAAAAACAAACGGACCAGAATTGGTTTAAACTTGTTTGTTATTTTGATTGAAACTTTCAAGGGAAAAGAATTTCGTATCTTTTTAGTTACCCCCCCCCCCCCCCCCCCCCCCTCCTTAGTAGATTATGTTGCAACACAAAAATACTTTAAAGAAATTACGACCTCACTATTGTTTGTTTGGGTTTGGTTGGGTTAGCCCTCGAAAAGACACGTCGATCGCGTGGTTGATCATCAATCTCGGATAATATCTTCAACCCCAAAAAAATCGTTGAAATACCAAAAAAAAATTGTATATTGAATAATTAAAAAATAATCGATTTTTCAACTATGGTTTAAATGTACGAAATGTAAAGAATAGTTTTCTCTATTTTCGTTTCTATGGACCACCCCTGAATTTGGTTTTTCCAACCCCTCTCGGGGGTTGAACATTCAAAATGCAATTCTGGGAAAACTATCGACCGTACGAATTTGCCGCCGTGGAACAATTTGTAGCTTGAACCCTTAGCTACATTTGTGTCCACAGCGCCAAACTCGTATCTCTTTATTTTCGGTTAATAGTTTTCCCAGAATTGTATTTTGAATTTTCAACCTTCGAGAGGGGTTGGAAAAAGCAAAATTCAAGGGTGGTCCATAGAAACGAAAATATAGAGACAATCATTCTCTACATTTCGTACATTTAAACTATCCCCGAAAAATCGATTGTTTTTCATTTATTCAATAAACAATTTTTTTTTATACATCAAACTTTTTTTTTGGGTGTGAAGATATTTTTGGAGAGGGCTGATCAAAAACTCGATCGACGCGTCTTTTCAAGGGCTACAAGTTTCCCATTCGAACAAAATTTGAAGAAAAAAAAAAACAGTGGAGGAAAGAAACAGTCACAGTGGGTAAAAAATGGGTAACAAACGCGAACAGCGTGTACCTTAGGAAAAATCAAAATATATATATACAGGGTGAGGCACATAAAGTGTTACAGAGCAATAGCACTCAAACTATTGATCATATCCAAAAATGTTTCAGACAAAAGTTGCAGTGTTCGAGAAGGCTGTCATACTGGACTTATTTTTTTATCGGTGAAGGCGCTGAAGCTATGTCAAGATCAACTCCACTTTTTTTAAAAGGAATGGTACATTTGTTTTCAACCATCTTGTGGAACACCTCAAGCCACATAAAAAACATCAGGGGGTCAAAGTCGTTCAAGGTCATTCAAGGTTCGGTTCATCGGCAAGCGCTCGGTTGGCAACCTAGAGTACGGGGTTCGAATCCCGCTCGGAACTTCTATTTATTGTTATTTTTTTCTCAATCATTCGTGATTTTAATGAAAATGATTGATTGGGCATACTTATCTAATTTACTATTGAAATTAGTTTTCAAACGCATCGAAACATATATTTTTCGATGCTGTGTAGTTCATTTAAATAAAATTATGATCACATACACAAAAAAATCAATATTAACGCAAGAATATATGGTCAGGAAATAATTAACTATAACACAGTATTCGCTCATTATTTGATTTATTGCGCGATGTCTTTATTCGCTGTCGCTAGCTTCAAAAGGTGTACAAAATTCCGGATGATAATTATCATAGAAACACTGGGTTAACAGATTATTGCGGCACCATGCACATCTAATGAATGCTACCTCATTACAGACACACGGATTTTTTTAGCAGCGATACCGGAAAACACTTTTCGTACAAATTTAAAACGATTGGTCTTTCATTAATTAATTTCCACGCAAACCAGGCATATTTAATCATATGAATGAATCCTGGCGCGCTGAACTGATGCAACAGTAACGAATGTATTCGTATCGAGTCCTCCCATGAAGCGATTTCGCGGTTATTTTATAAGAATTCCGGAGCATTTTGTAGTTTTTTAATAAATATTTTTACCTGACGGTAAAAATAAACATCGCGCGGTTGACAAAGCGGGGTACACTTGGGTGGAATAATTTCAACCGTGCAAGTGCACGTTTTTGTTTCGTCGACGAAGATACGATCGTCGAGTGTCTGGTCAGTTTCGCGCAATAAATTAAAAAATGAGCGAAAGCTGTGTTATAGTTAATTATTTCCTGACCATTTATTCTAGCGTTAATATTGACTTTTTGTTTATGTGATCATAATTTTATTTAAACGGACTACACAGTATCGAATAATATACGTTTCGTTGCGTTTGTAAAAATAATTTTTAGAAAATTAGATTAGTATGCCCAATCAATCATTTTCATTAGAATCACGAACGGTTGAGAAAAAAAATTGAAAAAATAAAAGTTCCGCGCGGGATTCGAACCCCGTAGTCTGGGTTGCCAACCGAGCGCCTTGCCGCTGCGCCACACTTATACGCTTGGCAATATGAATCATTTACATATAAGAGCGGCATATGAAACTTTGTCGTCGTTTTTGTCAAAAACCAGGGCGCATTAGAAAGAATCCCTTTAGCGTGGTACTCTGGGGGAGTGCCCTCACAATATAGCTGAGACCCACCAAAATCCGTTTGTATCATATTTGGCACTCCTCTTGTGCTATTGCTCTGTAACATTTTATGCGCCTCACCCTGTATATATATGGGGCATTGCACCCCAAATCGGACACCATTTGGCTTCTGCATCTCCGATTTTCTCCTTAATTTTTTGTCGTTTAGTATCGATTGAGAAAGGCGTTCATGCCAACTTTCAGCATTTTTTGTCCAGCCACTTCCGAGATATGAATTCGAAAAGAACGGTACTTTTTTTAATGCTTATGACTTTGCGAAAAAAGATCCTATTGGGATGTTTTTTTTTTTAATTTTCGTTTTGAGACGCACTTTCAGAAAAAAAAAATGGCACGAAATCATCAAAATCGTATTTCCATAAGATTTTCAAGTTCTAAATATTAAATGGTGATTTTTGAAAAACACGTGGCGATCGATTTTCTTTAAATTTTTCCTAAAAATACTGTCACTTATTATGCAAATTTCAAGCCCGGCACGTTAACGGGATTACATTGGGATCCATATTTTTTCGAATTTTAAAATTTTCTTGTTTCACTTATATATGTTAAAAAAGATTTGAAATCAAAATACTTCACATCAAAGCTTCTCTCGAGGATTATCTGACACGTAATGATTATTAATTAGTTTACAGATTCATTACAAGCAAAAGTCCAATGCTTTTCTACACGATGTACAGAAAAATCATCCTTACTTAAATTATATAAATTTTGTTGAGTAACAGAAGCTCGTCGAAGACTTTTCTTAACTCTATGATTTTCTATTTGCAAAGGATTACAGGGCAAATTATATATCTCAAAATTTGACATGGCACAAAAGTTCATAATAAATGTGCTTCAAAAAATATACCGGGATATTACACAAATTTTTCTTTAAAGCAAATTAGTAGACGTTATTCACAGGACACACTGTCAATACGTGATTGAAAACAACACTGAATTCTTGTTCTGAAATGAAGCCGTAGACTAGGAATATACCCAGATAGACGGATCTCACAGCTGTGTATCCCTTATGAGTGCTCCCGTTGAAGTCATATTTGCATCACACAATGATTCACAATAAAGTTTCTTAGGCGCCTTATGAGTTTAAAATTTCAGCTATTTGTCGAGCCACCGTCTAGTCTAGACGGTTAGGGCTCGGTCTTTTGCGCCGGAGGTCTCGATTTCGATTCCTCCTTCGGATCTTATTTTTTCCCCCTTTTTTTGTTATCCCAATAATTATTCAAAACGTTCTTCATCCCTACATTATTGTTTAAAAATTATTTTCATTTTTTAAAAGTTATTTTCTTTTTTTTCGATAAAACAATTCATAACGGTGGGTTTTTTTTATTTATCATTGTAAAGTATATGAGGAGGAACATTGGTATTTTAATGAGAATAACAAAGTCGATTAGGAAACATTCAATTTTGATTCATATAAGAATTATATACGAAAACCGCAGTGGTAAGTATCGTAGAAACAAACAAAGCAATATTTTTTGCGACATCTTGCGCAACATATAAAAGCGGATTTTCTACAATCGCAGGGAGTTTGCAATACATCCGTACAAAAACATTTTCCATTAACGTTCATGAAAATGTTTTTAGTAAATTCAGCGAATTATTAGAGCAGAATCGTGAAATTAATTTCCGGGAAGATTGTATAAAAATCCATTCAATAATTCACCATCAATTATACTTTAACAATGAAAAATAAAAAAAACCCACCATTATGAATTGTTTTATTGGAAAAAAAAGAAAATAATTGAAAAAAATAAAAATAATAAAAAAATAATGTAAATAAATTTTAAAAAATAATGTAGGGATGAGAAACGTTTTGAATAATTGTTGGGATAACAAAAAAAGAAGAAAAAAAAATAAGATCCGAAGGAGGAATCGAACTCGAGACCTCCGGCGCAAAAGACCGAGCCCTAACCGTCTAGACGAGACGGCGGCTCGACAATTGCCTGACATTTTTAACTTATAAGGCGCCTAAGAAACTTTGAATCAATTTTTCTCTGAATTTTCCGAGTAGTGCGTCCTACTACTTTAACCACGTGAGGTGCTAGGGGGCCTCTTCCACCACAAAAAATTCGGCCAAATCCCCGACCCCACGGTCGTGCCGTCTCCTTGTTAGACTTTTTCATGATCAACTTGTGATCAACTGAACTGCATATACGATAAGGTATGAGTGTATAAGACTTCGTATATTTTCCAGGTTTGGTATCTTATCTGATGGGATAACATTTTATACGAACGTACCTGCTCGTATATCACATAATATATGTTCAGATATGGTTTCACGCGGCCAACTCGCCTTGGTACTTGAGCAGATAAAAACATATATGAGATCTATATAGCAGAGTCTGGTACTGCATTTGATCGGATATGATCTTATACGAACAGATACGTTCACATATCACATTATGTATGTTCAGATACGAATTTACGGTACGAACTCGCCTTGGTACTTAGCCAGATATAAACAGATATGAGTTCATATATGGTCCGGCCAGATACAGTATTCGATCAGATATGATCTTATATATGCATATATGATGTGGAATATGAATATGTCTGATACATATATGACAATATCTGAAACATATATCAACATACCCACTCAGACATGAACTTTTTTCCCGGATACGTCTTCTAATTCGAGAGCTGAGCGCGCTACCTTGCCATTCTAACAATTGTGCAAACTTTCTTTGTGTCTTTGCTTATTTGTATCATTCTGGATTTGTATGCATATCGCCGTCATAATGCGCGCACGGGATGTATCACTGAGAAATCTGGTAGGATTTTTACCCAGATAGACAGTCATGATCATCACGCCGGGTATACAATTGATTAAGCAAATTTTACAGCATATTGACTACATGTCATGATGCAAAGGCGTGAACTCATTTAGTATCATGAATGTACAAAGCATTTTGATCTCAATATGTCGTTTACAAATGCATCGTACGTTTGGAGCACGTTGAACTCCTATCGCCGTACTCAAGTGTCCACAATTAATATCTGCCAATTTTACGTCATATGGAAGTCATCCAATGACCTCCCAGATAGACGGATGTACCTCATATTGGCATCATATGTACATCATCACTGCGGCATAGAAAGTCTCACAGCTGTGTATACCTTATGAGTGCTCCCGTTGAAGTCATATTTGCATCACACGATGATTCACAATAATACATCCAAATGAAGCAAAGTTGTTCTCACGCAAATATGCATGCAGTGAATTCATCAGACTAGCAAATTCGGCTCACGAATATCTAACAATAAGTGAGTGCATATGGGGCGCATATGGGTGTCACGGCGTGAAGAAATTGTAGTGCTCATACGGAGCTCATATTAGCGGTATGGCGTGGCATAACTATGCTGTGCTCATACGGAGCTCATATTAGCGGCATGGCGTAACGTAACTATGTTGTGCTCATATGGAGCTTATATGAGTGTCATTGCGTGAAAAATAAAAAAATAAAAAAATGTTGATTAAAAAAATCTGGTAGGATTTTTATATCCGCATATGCTTTATTTATGTTCCTGCCTATATGATAAATGGACTAAAACGGATCCTACCTAGTTAAATTTTGTACCTACCTACGGTTTGAACCACGTCTTCTTATTCGAGGGCTGAGCGCGCTACCGACCTAGCTATTGTAACACTTGTGCAAACTTTCTTTGTGTCTGCCTATTTGTATCATTCTGGATTTGTATGCATATCGCCGTCATATTGCGCTCATGGAAAGTATTACTGACAAAATATACATGTCGCCGTCATATTGCGCTTATCGAATGTATCACTTAGAAATATGCATATCGCCGTCATAGGATGTATCACTGAGAAACACGCATATCGCTGTCATATTGCGCTCATGGGATGTATCACTGAGGAACATGCATATCGCCGTCATATTGCGCTCATCGAATGTATTACTGAAAACATGCATATTGCCGTCATGGAATGTATTACTGAGAAACATGCATATCGCCATCATGTTGTGCGCGTGGGATGTATCACTGATAAAATATACATATCGCCGTCATATTGCGCTCAACGAATGTATCACTTAGAAACATGCATATCGCCGTCATAGGATGTATCACTGAGAAACACGCATATCGCCGTCATGTTGCGCCCATCGAATGTATCGCTGACAAACATGCGTATCGCCGTCGTATTGCTTGCATGGCATGTCTACTACTAGTGCTAACCCAGTGAGTTAATCCTAGCCGATTTTTTAATCAACATTTTTGGATTTTTAAATTGTTCACGCTTTGACGCTCATATGAGCTCCATATGAGCGCAGCATAGTTACGTCACGCCATGCCGCTAATATGATCTGCGTATGAACACTACAATTTCTTCACGCCGTGACACCCATATGAGCCCCATATGCACTCACTTATTGTTAGATATTCGTGAGCCGAATTTGCTAGTCTGATGAATTCACTGCATGCATATTCGCGTGAGAACAACTCTGCTTCATTTGGATGTATTATTGTGAATCATCATGTGATGCAAATATGACTTCAACGGGAGCACTCTCAAGGGATACAAAGCTGCAAGACTTTCTATGCCGCACTGATGATGTACATATGATGCCAATATGAGGTATATCCGTCTATCTGGGATGCATTCAATATGCTATAAAATTTGCTTCATCAATTGTATGCACGGCGTGATGAACACGACTGTCTATCTGGGTACTCAGCCACTAGGCTATAGTTAAATGTTAAAAATCATTTTAAAAAGCGCCAACCTTTGAACACATATATTAACTAAATTCGTTTCAAATAAGTTTTGTTCTTTAGATAATAATGATCGTCAGGTACCTCTACTCTCCATACACATGAGATATTGACTCAATATAAAATTGAATAAGAATTATTTAATTTTATGAAATGAATGAAACATAAAACTTATGTTGTTATATATTTAACTAAAATGAAAGGATCATTGTCCATTAAATTATTAAGACATATCTATTTAACTTCATAAATGACAATAACCATTGCCCATAGGTCTGATAAAATGATTATTATGTACGTTTAGTACGGATGACTGAAAAATAAAAAAATTCAAATTTGAAAAAAACATGGATCCTAACGTTATCCCATTACCGGGCCGAGCTTAAAAGTTGCATAATGAGTAACAGTATTTTTAGGAAAAATTTGAAGAAAATCGATCGCTACGTGTTTTTCAAAAATCACCATTTAATATTTAGAACTCGGAAATATTATGGAAATACGGTTTTGATGGGTTTGTACCATTTTTTTTTTCTAAAAGTGCGTCTAAAAACGAAAATCATACAAAAAAGCATCCCAATCGGATCATTTTTCGCAAACTTATGGGCATTAAAAAAAAGTACCGTTTTTTTTCTTTAAATTCATATGTCAGAAGTGACTGGACAAAAAAGCTTGAAACGAGGAAAATATGGAGAAAAGCGGAAATGCAAAAGCTGAATGGTGTCCGATTTGGCGTGGAATGCCCCCCCCCCCCCCCCCCCACCATATATATATATATATATATATATATATATATATATATATATATATATATATATATATATACATGCGTGTGTGTGTGAGTGCGTACACGACCAGTGAAAAGAATTACCGGTTTTTCGGTGGACAAGTTTAACGTCCGTCTGCGATCGAACATTGGTGTTGTTCTTCTTGTTACTGTTGTAAGGTAGAAAGCATCGGCAGCATTCTTCTCGCAGATTGACGGCGTAACTTCCGTAAACTAGAGGATTCGCGCACGAATTGCCAACTGCCATGATGAAAAGTGCGTTCTGAAGCCTCTGGTCAACTTTCTCGGCACTCTCGCGATCCATCATGTACCTTCATTCATAAGAACACACGTGAGATAGTTCACGGCGTGAACAGTAGTGATATACGTTCAAATTATTTGAACGTTAAAAAAACTTTTTAACATGACTTGACGCAAATTTGACCATCTACAACTTTTACGAACTCATTTAACTAATCAACTTTGTTTCACGGTCAATATTAAAATAATGTGACGGGAAAACGTTTGGCTTGCAGTATAACTTGAACAACTTGTATCCGATTACCTCCAAATTTTTGGAGGTTCTTCTGAATTAAATTCTTCACAGAAATACGTGGAGATTTCCTGATTTGTCCAGAACGTGTCTCGTTATAAATAATGTCTCACAGAATGTTTTTTTGTGATCATAAAATTATTTTTTCAAATGCTTGCTATTCCTATTAAAAACAATATTACGCAAATGGCCTACTTAAAAAAAAAAACAAAGTATGAAACGGTTGGCTTTTCTGTATATTCATTATTATCAGTGTGTATTAGAATATGCAAGAACATTTTAAGATTATGTAGCTTTTTTATTTATTGCTGTCATTGTTATTATTATAGTTTTTATGACACACAGACCACAGAAGCATCGCCACATAAGGCGTCCAGCACAGAATGAAAACAGCAACGATGGTTATCGTCATTCTCAGGGTTCGACTTCTTGCTCTCTCGATGCTGCTCATGTCTGATCTTCTCAGTCTCATTCTGCTTCCTCCGGAACTTGCAGCACTGCTTTGCAAAGTTCCGTTGCTGTTCGATCTCGTGATGACTGAAATGAAAAAAAATAATGCGAAACAAGTAGACGCACGGTTGGTGCAAGGCTTCGACAATCACCTACGCAGCGTTGACCTATGACATTCAGATGGTAAACACAATTGAAGTCAGTAAAATATAACGAGTACAGTGAGAAAAAAAACATTGAATCAAAAAAATGCATTGGTTGATTCAAATAAATGTCTGAACTCGGAGTGCTACCGATATATGAGATTGTTGCAATACTAAATATAAAATATTGGAAAACATGATTGATTCAAATACCATATTATTTTATTTGAAAATCTTTCCTGTTCTATGAATATCTTACATTATCCTTGAAATAAAATTATATTCCATTGAAATCATTCTTTATCCAATCCGTAGATGTATGGATGAAATAATTAAGCGGTTGCTACAATATTTTTTAATTTCGTACAAAAATATAATCAATGGAATGAATTATTTATTTACTACATCGAAACGAATATGCCATGAGACGTAATATTTTTGTACTCCGCACAATATCATGCAACTAGTATGAGATAGAGACAAGTGTATATCATGATTGAAATATCAACAATGTGAATTCGAAATAATGGTATTTTTTTGCCATAAAGTACAAGTGTCATCTGTAGCAACGCATTTAGTCTTTGGTAGAAAAAAATATAATATTCGATTAAATAAATGTTCATTGCAATCAAAAGAATATATTTGTGAATTCGAGAAGTCATGTTTTCAATATGATTCTCTGTGCACTTGTTGGTTCAAATAAATGTACACTTACGAGAATTGCTGAAAATATTTGAAAAATAGCATGCAGTTCTTTGGAATAGGATAGAATTGTCACAATAAAGTGTTTGATTGAATTCGTTTTATTAAAGAGATTGAAAGTTTTTCTTTTTTTTTATCTTAAATAAAAAGTGAGCATTAGAATGATCATACACGATAACAGTGGAGAGAATATCAGATATCCAATGGAATATTCATGGAATATGAATCGCGAATATCAGCTATTCAACTGATAAGAACAGATACTGCACCTTGATCTTAGCCACAGGCCAGGAAGCGATACTCTTTAGAGTTTCTCCGGCGTTTAAGTAGATTTTCGGTTCGCCCTACGCTTACGAGAAACGAGCGCGAGTGCGGCTTCTAGTGGTCACTCCGAGAACTACGGGTTTCCTCACACCTATAATTTCGGTGGCGCTCGGACACGATTTGGTTGAATTTGTTCAACCAAATGCGCAAGAAACAAATTCTATTTGCGCACAATTTTTTAACCAATTCAGACATTTGCTTAATATTTTTCAATCAAAATAAAATATTAATATTTTAACGAATAATTTACTTAATAATCAATACAGGATATGGTGTAAACATGAAATAACATTTTTACTCAATAGAAATTTTATCCGAATCTAACGGGCGAAATTCAATTTCTCTTGTGTACTCGAATCAACAATATTCATGTTATAAATTGAAAGGCTTTTTTGTCTGTTGCAGAAAATGCATTAAAAACTATATATGTTCGCGAACATTTTTTAGATAGTTTCAATAATATATTGTTCCCGGCTAACAGTATATCTTTTGAATGAAAAAAAAACATTTAATTTTATCATGTTACTAAAGTCAATAGCGTTTTGTTTGCACTAATAAATCCGATTATTTACACCAACAATTTTACAATTGAATCAACGAAATTTCATTCATTAACACCAATAATATTGGATCAATGATATGTTTTTCTCAGTATATTAGGAAAGAGTGGCTATGGGCAACATTCTGGGTAGCGTTTAAGACAGTGTGTTTCAACCTTCTTGAATACGCGGCCCCTTTACAAGTTAAACATTCTAGCTACTCCCCCCCCCCCTCCCAGAGCTGACAAGGGAAGATTTGAAATTATTTATGTCATTCGCCTCTTCCCACCTATGTGAACTAATTTCAGTAAACGAGACGAAAACTCAGCACTTTTAGCGTGGAAATAGATTTTTTGACTGAAGCTAGATGATTGCATACTGAAAGTAACCCGAATAAAATGTGGCCCCTCAACTCACCCCAACCCTAAGAGATAGGGGTTGAAAACCTTAAAATCGCCGTATCTCGATAATTAATAGTCCGATCAAAAAATATTTCAAACAAAAGTTATTTGGAATAATAAAATACGTATAAAGTTGCCTGACGCCCAGCCCTCTATCTTTGAATATAGCGGCACTAAAACTATTAGAAAATTCGGGGTTGATGCATGTGCGCGCGGAGTAGACATATCGCTGCGTCCTTGTTTGGGTCAGTGGTGCTCTCGCGTTTTTGTGCCGCTATTTTTAAAGATAGGGGATTGGACGTCAGACAACTTTATATAATTTATTATTCCAAACAACTTGCCAAACAACCTTCTTTGAAACATTTTTTGATCGGACTATTAATTATCGAGATACGGCGAATTTAAAGTTTTCAACCCCTATTCCTTAGGGTTGGGGCGAGTTGAGGGGCAACATTTCATTGGGGTTACTTTCAGTATGCAGCCATCTAGGTTCAGTCAAACATTCTAAGTCTGCGCTAAAAGTTCTGGGTTTTAGTCTCTTTTACTGGACTATAAAAACTAAGAGAAGTAGGCTCCAATTACAAAATGAATTGGTTATTCGCATCTCAAAAATAGGACCATGACTCGACAACTTATTAAAAAATAAACAGGCAGAGCCTTCTCACTGAAATTGTTATATTGTTATTGTAGTGTAGGACCTACACCCCTTGCTTTTTACTTTTACCTGGCTTACGACCGCGACCCACACGTTGGAAAACACTGGTTTAAGAGACTGGAAATAGTGAAGTGAAAAAAGGAAGAAATAAAAAGATATCGTTAAAAACAATTTATATGCAGAGGCAACTACGGTCATAGGATTCTGTTCATGCACCTACTTTGGTCACTGCTCTCGCGGCTTCGGCTGTTAATTTCGCACAATATTTTCGTATACGCCCAGCATATTATGATGAGCGGTATAAAATACATAGCGAGAACACAAAATATCATGTACGACCCCTCGTCGACTCCCGAATTGAATGTGACGCACTGCTGGTAGTCCGGGAATTCCGGATGCGAGGAAACGTGGAAGATGAAACACTGCAACATTCATTACTTTTTTAGTTACTATGTTCGAATATATATTCGAAATATAATGTAAGTTCCAGTTATAGTTTCAGAATTAAATAGATATAACTTTGATGTTGAAGGTTTATGTGACGGCTGCGAAAATCATTCGAACGCTTTTTGAGGGCCCTTATTAGATATCTACAACTTAAATATGCAATAGAAGTTGTTGTTGAATGAAAAAAAGAGACAAAAGAAAATGAAAAAAGAATTTTCGCTCCATTCCTAATTTCAACCTCGTGGCACAAGTAGAAGCAGAGAGGCAAAGGACAACTGTACGGCGGAATGAAGGGATACAAATAATTAGTATTTTTTAGAGAGTTCTGGATCTAAGATTAAAATGTCGAGGCTGAAATTATTTCAGATATAGTCGCTTAGAGGATAAAATATCAAAAGAAACTATAAATAATACTGAAATATTTCTTAGGATTCTTTTTTCAGATATACAACCCGAATATGCGAAAAAGATTTTTTATTCATGATAAAAACAAAGAAATGAAAAGAGAAATCTGGTTGTGTTGCAACTTCAAAATTACCTATATATGACTGACATCAAATGAATACACATTAATTCAGAATGCTGGTATCAGAAATGGGCGTGGGCAATTACCGACGTAATGAAATTACATATCTAATTACTTATTACTTTTAGTGTTTGTGATTAAAAATCATTTGATTACAAATTAACTCGAACGTTGGTCATTCGAATTTATCTAATTACAAATTACTTCAAGCGTTTGTAATTGAATTACTTTTTGTAATTTAATTACATTTCTAATTTAAGTCCATTAATCATTGAATTATATTTTTTATTTAAATATATTTGTAATTCAATTAATTTTGTGATTCCGTGGTTACTTTTTTAAATTAATTACATTTATAGAGTTTAAATTATTAGATAATGATATGAATAAATGTGCGAAAGACTGTGTGTGGATGAGGATTGTCCCCGGGCCTTAGAGAGAGGTTGTGAGCGGGTGTGCATAAGTGAATGTGGACGTGGTTATGCCTCTCTGAAGTCCTGTGTGTGCGCCTAAATAAGTGACTGTGTGAGTAACAAGTTGGGTGACTGTGCGTATTTGCACAATTGACATAAGGGCAAAATGGACAGTAGGGCAAAACGTGCACCTCGACTCATACGGGAATTGTGGAAGAAACGGGCACAAAGCCTCAACATAATAATTTTGTCTTAAGGGGTTACGTGGGTTTCGAAGCCGAAAAAGCATATTTTCTCTATTTAAACAAATATAATATATAAATTATTTTATTTGAAATGTTAAGCACATAAAAAAGAAACATTTCAACAATACTCAGAAAAAATTTCATTAAAAAATTTGAGAAATTCAGCTGGTGGGACCTGGTTTCCAAAGACCCCTAAAAAACGGTGGACACGATTCCTCAAAAACTAATGCACCGATTTTATTGAAATTTTCCACACTTCTTCAAAAAACATTGACTAGTTATTGCACGAAGGATTTTTTTTTTAATTGAAATTTGAATTTTTGGCAGAGTTGTATGCAAAATAGTTCAATTTTTACTATAATTTACCTACGTATATCCTTGTAAAATTAGTAGCAATCAAAATAAAAAAAACCTTCATTCAATCACTAGTGAATGCTATTTTTAAGAAGTGTGCAAAATTTCAATAAAAGAGGTGCATTAGTCTTTGAGAAATTGTGTCCATCGTTTTTTTAGGGGTCTCCGGAAACCAAATTTATGGATGAATTTTTTAAAAATATTGTTGAAATGTTTCTCTTTTATGTGCTTAATATTTCGAATTAAAAATGCATATATTATTTTTTTTAATAGAGAAAATATGTTTTTTTTTGCTTCGAAACCCACGTAAACCCGTGCGGAAATTGAGTTGGGGCTGTGATCGGGCCCCAATAATATTCCCCTAACTTTATTCGGGCCCTAATCTGGAAGCCACATGAGGGCCGTTAGCGGCCGGTCACACTTTGTCAACAAGGGCCATTAAAGACGCAACGACCGGGGCCTTATAAGTTGCCTCAATGGCGCCTCATCAAAACCATTTTAGCGCCCTGAAAATGCCTCAACGGCGCCTCATCATAACCATTTCAGCGCCATAAAATATCCGTATCAGTGGATATACCTGTATGTTAAATGCGTCAGGGTATATCTGTATTTGTTTTTATGTAATTGTTCATGTGCATAGGTGTGGGCGTGAGTACATGTGTATGTATGTGTGCGCGCGTAGAAATGTGATTGCGTATTTGCATGTGAGCCTTTATGACAAACTGCCATGACAAAATTAATACAAAAAATAATCCATTCTAAGGAATGGATGTGTAGTAGAAATAAAAAAAAATATATGGGTCTACTGAATCACTAGAATCTATTTCCATTGAGGGAAAGATCTGGAAAACAAAGACCAATTTATTTACTTATCCTACACAGTCAGATAAAGTTTATGAATGGGAAATATCAGCGAAGTCTTCAGAAGAAATAATTTTCCCTATGATGAGTATTGAGCGGAAATTAGTTGCCATGAAAATGTCGAGAAAACCGGTTGGGACTGTTCACACTTATGCGCTAGCATTACTCCATGTATGAGTGAAACCATGAGTAATTGTTTATATCTATGTAAAAGGTTTCTTTAATTTGATAAATAAATACTGTCTGATGTTTGTCTGCATATTTGTGTTCATCGTTAATTTTTTATTTGCCAATGCCCTCACGCTTTTTCCCAATTTGCGTTCGATAATATTATTCGATCGATGTATATAATCGATTTGCATAATTGAAATACCATCAACCATGTAGCCTAAGCTATTTATACTAGTTAATCGCTATAATAGTCAGATCTGGGCCTATTAGGGGGCATCCATTAATTACGTGAGGTGATTTTGGCGATTTTTCGACCCCCCCTCTCCCCCTGGTGAGATCTCGTGAGATTTTGCTTGACCCCCTCCCCCCTCCCCTAATCCCACGTGAGATTTTTCAAAATGCTTACGTTCACGGAAAATAAATTGTAGTAGAAGTAACTGCGGTTGTAGTACCATTTACTCCACCATGTAAAGTAATAGGGGGACTCTCCCTACGTGATAAAAATTACGTGATTACTAAAATTACTAAAACTACTAAAATTACTAAAATTACGTGATATTTGCCGAAGCCCCCCTCTCCCCCACGTGAGATTGGGTGAGATTTTGCTCGACCCCCTCCCCCCCCTAAACACCTCACGTAATTAATGGACGCCCCCTTATGGAAATCCCTAGTTGTTTATCCCTATACTGGCCAAGTCTGGGCCTATTGTGGAAATCCCTACAGGTTTATCCCCATAATGGCCAAGTCGGGGCCTATTGTGGAAATCCCTACAAGTTTATCCCGATAATGGCCAAGTCTGGGCCCATTGTGGAAATCCCTACTAGGGAAAGCACTAGGAAAGCCCTGAAAGGCCCTCATTTTTATTAGGGATGCCCTATCAGTTTTCCGCACGGGAACCCTTTATTGATTTTGTTATGATATTCGGACGTATGTTGTATCGACAATAACACAAGAATGGAAAGAGATGAATACATTTTTTTTTAATATTTTTCAATCGTACTATTTATTGAATTCAACAATGAATACAGTTAAAAAATCAATACTTTGATTGTTTCGAATATTTCGAAAAAAAAATTATCGAATGCTATAATCTTGCCGAATTTTGACATTTTCAGCAGAATTTTATGTTATGAATAGAGCATTTCAAAAAGAGGGATATCAAATTCGGGGAAAATCGGTCGATGGGTTCAGATTTTATAAGATTTGAAATTTTTAAGATTTTAACGAAATGACACAAGAACAAGCTGCAAATTGAAACTTGCAAATTGCTTCCTCGTGATTCCGTACCCCGCTCAAAACTTCTTCTATGAGGAAACCAACATTTTTAAAAATACTTCCGCACAGAGAGCACTTTAAGCATCGTGCGAAATCTCGAGCAAGCAATTTGCAAGTTTCAACTTGGTGCTTTTTCGGAGAATTTATTGATATTAAAAAATGATTTGGCAGCAAAATCGATGAATTTCCGCATATGCTGCGAATATACACGAAAACATTAAACTTTTTGTCTCAAAAAATATTTAATATGCAATAATCGTGAATAAAATATATTTGAATATATTTTTTTAGAAGATTTTTAACATATATTTAGAATATATGCTAAACACATATTTTAACTACACAGTTTTCAACCAGAATATATGTATTCTTATTTGTTTATGATTTTTCATGTTTTTCAGTTTATGTTTTTAAGAATTAGAAAACTTTGCCACAATTCATGGGTTTCTTTGATCAAAGGACCACATGTAAAGTCGGAAACTGGAATATATAACGAATGTACCAAAAATGTTGTCGCATACATTGTATAATTGAATATTTTGTTTATATTAAATAGTCCTTCGGGGCAAACCAACCCTCGTGTATTTGCATATATATTTTGAATACATAGCTTATTTCCGGAGAATAATAATTTATATAAATAAGATATAAATAAATTTTAAACGACAGAAGTGGGCGCGCGGTTGGTGTGCGGCTGCAGCGGTCAGGGAAGTTAAGCAACATTGGCCGCGGTCAATACTTGTTTCTGGTGGATGTTAGTGCACCCGAAACTCAGTAAAAATATAGCCGATTGTATCGGCCAGGTTTTCCGCTGTTTCCCTATGCCCTCGTGCAAATGCGATAAAGTAGTGCATTAGGAGAGAGTCGCTGCGGATAACACTCTGGTGGGGCTCTGGAGGAAATGGAGTAGTAAAGGTGGACGGAAGGAATTGGGAAAAAGGCTGGCGAGGAGACTGTAAAAGGGGTAGGACCCCGTACAAGATGGAACAAATATTAAAAAAAATATATATATATACATAAATAAATTATATTCGAATATCTACTCTCATCAAATATACTACTCGAACACAACCCTTTCGCGGTGAGACGAAAAAAACTTTTCGTGCCAAAACTGTGTTGAATATTTTTTTTTCGAACATACACCAAAAATTGGGGTCGCTGAAACGAAATCTGAAACCAGATTTTAGAAATCCAAAATGGCGGACCCAATATGGTGGTTAAAAAAAACAAATTTTATTTTTTTGACATACAATCTAGCACTCGGGGATTTGGGGGTCACTGAATTCAAATTTTATAAATTCCAAATAGTGGAGCCAATATGGTGAACCAAAAAAGCTAAATGTTATTTTATTAAAACGAAATCTGTCACTCGAAACTTATTGACGTCACTTGATCCCAAGTTAAGCAAATATGCGAAATTCAAAAGAGCTTGGAAACGTCTGCGAATAATCGAAAAAAATTAAACAGATGGGACATAAACGAAAAAAATTCAGATAAAAATCTAACGATCGCGCCAACTTTACTAAACAAAAATATAGATGAGCTGAGTGAAACAGATGGAAAGCACAAGTTTCATCTTAATCCGACAATTTGTGAGATTTGTAGAAACCATTTTGAAGTCTCTAGGTTCAAATTCATTATTTTAATACGAAGTTTGAATTCAGCAACCTCAAAACCCCAAGCATCAGCTTTTATTTCAAAACAATTAAATTTTGTTTTTGATCCGCCATTAAGAATTTTGAAAATTTAACTCCAGATGTGAATTCATTGGTCTCAAAAACCGTAGTATACTCACTCTTGTCGAAATGAAACTATATTTTTAATTTGCATCCACGATATTGTATCCGCTGTTGAAAATATTTGAAAACTTATGATACGTTTGAATTTAACGACCTTAAAAACAAACGATACTTTTTTCGGGATCGAACGATCTTTCAAATGCATCTGCTATATTCCACTATATCCGCAAAAAATGCAAATGCTGTTTTTTTCGATACGTTAATTGTATCCGCCATTTTGAATGTTCAAAATCTGATTTCAGATTTGGATTCAGCGACACCTAAAAGCCCTGAGTGTTATCTTTCATTCAAAAAAATTCAATTTTGTTTTTTCGTTCCGCCATGTTGGACCCGCTATTTTGAACTTTGAAAATCTGAGTTCAGGTTCGGATTCAACGACCCTCAAAACCTCTGAGTATCAGCTATTCTTTCAAAACAATAAAATATTGTTTTTTCGATCCGCCATTTTTAATTTCGAAAATCTGAGTTCAGGTTTTTTCACCCAGTGATCATGCGAGTTACTGTGTGTAGGTAAACACACAGTAACTCGCATGATCACTCACACAGTCACATATATTCACTTAAAGACACACGCTTGGGTACAGATAGGGTCCGCACCCTCACATAGTCTCTTTAACATTTACTCCAATCCGAATCATATAAATGTATCTAAAATACAAATATAATTGAATAAAAACTGGAATTAAATTACAATTGTAATCAATTTACATTTGTAATTGAATTACAAATGTAATTATTTTATTGAATGCTCAATGTAATTCTTAATTTAACAGAGTCCAACTATCCATTAAGCGTATAGTGTGTAATTAAATCTTGAATAAATTATCCATTACCAGCTCAGTGTGTAATTACATCATATTTCAATGATCAATTACCCGATCAATGAGTAATTAATGTGAGATTTAATTACACATTACTGGGATAATCTGTAATTGGATTTTATTCGATTACATTGTTGTCCAATGCACCCTGGATAACCGACGAGCTACGGATGCTGATCCGCAAATGCGACCTCTTGTACCGTAGATCTAAACGTTCTCATTGCGCGGCCAGCATCGCGGCCTACCGTGCGTGTAGGGATCATGTAACAGTGACTTTAAGGCTCAATCGTCAGCGCTTTCTCTATAATAAATTGACCACATTAGCCGAACCGTCGCGCTTGTGGAGGGAGCTTGCGAGGCTGGGGCTTGTTAAATCAAAGCATCCTTCTCCGTTCAATTTCTTTACACCCAACCAACTAAATCTTCACTTTTGTTCCTTCATAGACCGTGAGTCCCTATCCCGGGCCGACTTCGTTGACGCTATTCTCACGCTACCCGATCCTGAGGCAAACCCTCGGTTTGAGCTGTCCACGATTACACCTGCTACCGTGCTCAAATTTCTGGCAAATTTCCCTTCTACCTCCTTGAGCGTCGACTTCGATGGTATTACTCGTTTCTCCATCTCTTGTTCCAAGGCTATCTTCCCCCGTTACATTACGGCCATCTTCAATCTTTCGATCAAGCACTCTCTTTTCCCATCTATATAGAAGCGTGCTTATATCCGTCCGATCCTAAAAGTCCGGACCCCGCGCTCGCTGTCAGATGTAAGATCTATAGCTAACCTCCCGTACCTCTCTAAAGTTTTTGAACGCATAATTGTTTTCCCAGGTTTCTGGGTATCTCAACGACCACAACATCCTTCACGATCGGCAGTCGGGGTTCAGGGCATGATACAGCACTCAGTCGGCGCTTTTGCGTATTTCCGATAATATTCGGCGCGGAATTGATCGAAAGATGCTAACAGTTGTACTCCTGTTCGATTTTAGCAAGGCCTTCGATACTATTTGTCACCTGAGATTGCTGCAGAAACTGAGATCGATTGGCTTCTGCACTACCACGTTAGAGTGGTTTTTCTCCTATCTGACAGGTAGAAGTCAGGCAGTATTGATGGTGCTGGTCACTGCTCTGGGTGGCTACCCACAACCGTGGGGGTCTCCCAGGGTTCGGCACTCGGCCCTCTGCTATTCTCATTGTATGTTAACGATATTGGTGCCGGTTTGCGGTACTCCAGTATAATGATTTTTGCCGATGACACACAGTTGTATTTACACTTCTGCCCCTCTGACATAAACAATGCTATGACGATGATCTCTCGTGACGCCAATGCTATCGCCGAGTATGCTGTTACCAACCGTCTTATTCTAAATCCAACCAAATCGGAGGCCCTGATCTTTGGAAACTTGGGATTTATTCGCTCGTTGGATTATGCTGCGTGCCCTCAGATCACTGCCGGACCTGCGGTCATCTCTTTCTCGGACGATGCATGCAATCTCGGCGTTCATTTTTACTAATACCTTGTCGTGGAATAATCAAATTTCTTATGTATCGCGAAAAGTCAACTATGCCTTATATCGCCTCAAATATCACAGACAATCTCTGTCTACCGAGCTCCGAGCAAGACTGATAGCATCTCTGATCTTCCGATATCTGGACTACTCCTGCCTCTTGTTCCTCGACTTGCCTGGCTACCGGAACATCAAGCTCCAGCGTCTCATCAATCACTGTGTTCGTTCTGTCTTCAACCTCAGGCGTGATAACCATATTACCACCTATCGTCACAGCTTAGGATGGCTATCAGTCTCAAACAGACGATTGTATTTTTTGGATTGCCTCTCGTACCGTATCCTCTTCCTTCAGTCGCCGGAATACTTACGGGAGCTCCTCCCGCTAGCTGCTCGGAGTTCAGCGCGACCTCCGCGACCGACTGTTGAGAATTCCCCACCACTCGACAGCGACCTGCCGTGGGTCTTTCGGTCCTTGGGCTGCATTTTTTTGGCACTCGTTGCCCCCTACGTTAACGTGTGCTACATCCTTGCTGCAGTTCAAGTCACTGTTGCATGATCACCTGATAAATACCGAACGTGCTCAGGACTCAGCGACTGTTCTTGTTACTTTATCCGTACGTAGCCTTACTTTCTTCTTTACTTACTTTATTGTATGTAGTGAATTGTTTAAACGATCACTGTAGATTAAGTTGCGTCACTATTGTATTTTTTCTTTTTCTGTATTTTTGCTTGGCTGACCGCACAAACAATTTTTTCACATGATGCCCCAAGGCTTGCTAGGGCAAATAAGCACATCATATCTCTCTTTCTCTGCCTCTGTCTCTGTCTCTCTGTCGCTGTCTCCCTCTCTCCCTCTCTCACTCTCGCCCTCTCGCCGCCCCTCTCTCTGTATTTTTGCTTGGTTGACCGCACAAACAATTTTTTCACATGATGCCCCAAGGCTTGCTAGGGCAAATAAGTACATCATATCTCTCTCTCTCTCTCTCTCTCTGCCTCTCTCTCTCTCTCTCTCTCTCTCTCTCTCTCTGCCTCTCTCTCTCTCTCTCTCTCTCTCTCTCTCTCTCATTCGAGACCCGGTGAGTAAGACGTGTCTACTTCGTGTATCTTTATACAGTGGAATTGCTTTTTCCACCCGGGTTGTGCAATTACTTGTATCGGGTCCTCTACTACCAGTCTTTGCTGTCAACACGAGATCAGAATGGCAAATCGGCCTGCTGCTTCTTCAGGCACAACTAGATCATCTGAGGGCGATAGCACAATGCCATCGTCCAATGCTTCCATTACCATGGTCGTTGATATGCTACGCGAGAATAACTCTAAATTTGAATCTTTTGCTCAAGATCAGTGTGCTATATTTGAATCTTTTGCTGATGAACAGCGCGCTACGATTGGAAATATAAACAACACGCTAAGCTCCCTGCCGAAATTAGTAGCTGACGTAGCATCTCCCACGCACAAAATCGCGGAGCTAGAAAAAACTAATGCAGCACTCCAATCCGGAAACATTAAACTTTAAGCAGAACTTAATGATATTAAGAGTCGCCTCCGTTCTACCGCACCAGGCTCTAGTGACATTATAGTTGCTGGTATACCTCATATCTCGTCTGAAAATCTAAAAGAACTTGTGTACAAAGTTTTTGAGGCTCTCAACCTTGTTAACCTTGCATCGCACATACTTTCGGTGCGTAAACTCTTGCGCAGATCAAGATCTGTTGATGGCTTAGCTCCGGCTGCTAATAGTATAACTGGTACATCCCAGTCGCTTTCTATCATTGTGTCGCTATGCTCAATTTTTTTCCGGGATACTATAATCAGAGCTAAGCGTATACATCGAGATCTTCTGGTGCGGGATATTTTTCGAGGAGATTCAAGCGGAAAAATTTATGTAAATAAGTTTCTCCCATCAGATCTGTTCAAACTGTATGTCCAAACCGAAGTTAAGGCTCGTCTAACTGGCTTCAAATATGTCTGGTTTCGAAATGATACAGCCCTTGTTCGCAAAGCTGATGGCGAGCAAATCTTACCGATAAGGGTCGCTGAGAACCTTCAAAATTTAAATTGACTACCTCAATTGTCGGCAGCTCAATCCGCTCGAAATACTGGAAATATAACTACGCCTCTGGTTATGCCCAAACTTTTGATAGCCCATTTTAACGCAAATTCCATAATGGCTCATATTGATCAAATACGTCTTCTCACTAAAAAAAAAATGTTTCACATCATGGCTGTTTCTGAAATTTGGCTTAAGCCATCCATACCAGATGAACTAGTTGCGTTAAATGGTTACACCTTCAAGGAATGATCGTGAGGGCAAAATGGGTGGTGGCATTGCGTGTTTTGTAAATTGCTCGTTGCGTACTGAAATTTTTTATGCATCCCCATGTGTATTCTCTAATTCTCCGGAGTATTTGATTTTAGAGTTAAATCTTCCTGAAGGTAGGTTTAAGGTAGGTTTACACTACGACACTTTGGTGTATACACTCAATATATACATCAAGTGTCTGTGTGTGAACCCCACTGTCTGATGTCGCGACATTTATTGCGACATCTCCCTAGGTGTCGCGCCGAGCGCCGTGTGAACAGGTTGTGTCGGAGTGTCTACCGCAGTGTTCAAGTTTTCGAACCGGCGCGAAATTATCCAGACACTCGCGACCCGCGTTAAATCAAAATCGCCATTACGTGGAGCAAGGAGAGCATTAAAAATTTGATATCTCTTGTGGAAGGACTGCCTGAACTTTGGCAAATATGTTGTGCTGATTATAAAAATAGCGTGAAAAAAGAGGCAGCACTTCAATGCTTAGCGGAACAATTTGGCACAATATCGGCTAAAGTCGGCAGAAAAAATCATAATTTATGAACACAGCTTAAGGGGCTATACCAGTGTGAACGCTGGAAATTTGGGTGATTTTCAGGATTTTTTGGAAGAAAAGTACTGAATTAAATGTTTTGGAAAATTAAAAATATATTTGACCTATATTACATAATTTTTTCATTGAAAAATATTGCGATCCAAGCGACTTATGCGCTGCCTTCGCAGGCGCAAAAAAAAAGTTCCTTCACTGCTGACATGATTCCGGCTGATTGAGTAACTGAAACCGAAAAAGGAAAAAGAATGTCGTTAAACTGGAAGGTATTTCCTGTACAATGACGTAGGATTTTTTTTAAATATCAAAATCTAACAAAATGGCGTAGTTATGAAAAAATTCTGTTTTCTTGCCTATAAAATGGTCGTTTTTTTCAATGCCAAATCGTCAATTTTCATCCAATAAAAAATATCCTACGTCATTGTAGAGTAAGTATATTCAAGAGTACTCAGTTCAAATTTCCAGTCAATCGGATTTCTTTGAGTTACAATGTCAGCAAATTTGAAAAATCTCATTTCGAGAAAAATGCGTTTAAAGATTGAACTATCGATTTTTGCAAGATAAAATGTTATTGATATATATAATATAAATTATAACGATATTCTTGAAAGAATAAACTGTCGAAAAAGGGAAAAAAATCGATTTTTTTTAAGTGTCACACTAGTATAGCCCCTTAAGGTAGGTTTACACTACGACACTTTGGTGTATACACTCAATGTATACATCGAGTGTCTGTGTGTGAACCCCACTGTCTGATCTCGCGACATTTATTGCGACATCTCGCTAGGTGTCGCGCCGAGCGCCGTGTGAACAGGTTGTGTCGGAGTGTCTGCCGCAGTGTTCAAGTTTTCGAACTGGCGTGAAATTATCCAGACACTCGCGACCCGCGTTAAATCAAAATGGCCATTACGTGGAGCAAGGAGAGCATTGAAAATTTGATATCTTTTGTAGAAGGACTGCCTGAACTTTGGCAAATATGTTGTGCTGATTATAAAAATAGAGTAAAAAAAACAGGCAGCACTTCAACGCTTAGCGGAACAGTTTGGCACAATATCGGCTAAAGTCGGCAAAAAAATTCATAATTTAAGAACACAGCTTAAGGGGCTATACCAGTGTGAACGCTGGAAATTTGGATGATTTTCAGGATTTTTTTGGAAGAAAAGTACTCAATTAAATGTTTTGGAAAATTAAAAATATATTTGACCTATATTACGTAATTTTTCCATAGAAAAATATTGAGATCCAAGCGACTTATGCCTTCGCAGGCGCAAAAAAAAGTTCCTTCGCTGCTGACATGATTCCGGCTGATTGAGTAGCTGAAACCGAAAAACGAAAAAAATGTCGTTAAACTGGAAGGTATTTCTTGTACAATGACGTAGGATTTTTGAAAAATATCAAAATCGAACAAAATGTCGTGGTTATGAAAAAAGTCTCTTTTCTTGCCTATAAAATCGTCGTTTTTTTCAATGCCAAATCGTCAATTTTCATGCAATCAAAAATCTCCTACGTCATTGTAAAGTAAATATATTCAAGAATACTCAGTTAAATTTTCAAGTCAATCGGATCTCTTTGAGT